>JAQZBX010035002.1:0-24758 GCA_029593785.1 Cabassous unicinctus
GGGGGGGGGGGGGGTTGGGAGTGGGACCAGGTGAACATTGGGGATTTGGGGTATGAGGTTGAAAGTGCAGGAGTGAGAATACTCTTATGTCACCGAGGTATTGCTATGAAGTGCCAACTGGCAATGAGACTGGAAAAAGACCTTTAATAAATGGGGGCGGGGAAGGTAAAGACAAATGAGCTTATATGGTTAAGAGACTTCAAAATATGTCAGGAGGTCATCGGGGTAACGCTTACACACATCTTAGTAGGATTTCATAGAATTCCAAAATGGATATCACCCAAAATAGTGGGGCTCCTGAGGGTTCTGGAGATGCCCAGGTCCTTATTTCAGGGCAGATAGCTCCAGAGGTTGGTGTCTTGCAGTGGGCCCTACTTTGGAGTTTGTGCTCCTGAGAGTGACAGAGTTGGGCTCAAATATGACTTCCCCACACATAGTTCATCTGTCCCTTCTTTCAAACCTATACTTGGTGTTGGAATTTGTAGGTGTATGTCCAGAGACTTGAGTCTTTGAGATGTTCATGTGCCAGCTGGTCCTGGAACATCAGTGAAGCTGCAACTCCTACTCTACAGCTCATGTGACTCACCCAGGACAACTGACAGGGAGATGATGATTGACCACGGCCGTCTCAGGGAATGGAGAGAGTCTGAGGCTGCAGGCAGAATAACCTCATCCATTTTGCCCATGGGATATAAGCCACCTCTCAATTGGAGTTGGAGTGTACATCACCATCCCAGATGGGGGGAAGCACTATGGACTAGGGTGGACTTACTGTTATTCTACTATAGACATACTGTAAGTCTAGCAATGGAAGAAATTACAATATTGATTTGGAGCCAGTGGCCACTGGGGGTTCTGTGGGCAGGGAAAGGGAAAAGCAGTTAATAATACAGGGGCTTTTTTGGGACTTGGGAGTCATCCTGAGTGACATTGCAATGACAGATATAGGCTATTTTACATCATCATATAACATGCAGAAATGTATGGGAGAGTGTGTGGTCTACAATGTGAACTATGATCCATGCTTAATGGCAAAGCCCTAGGATATGTTTATGAATAGCAATTAATGTGCTACACTAATGAAGGATGTTTATGTGGGAGGTTGTGGGAGGTGTGGGAGGAGGGGTATATGGGAATCCCTATATTTTTTGTGTCATTTAAGTAATCTAATTATCTTTTAAAAAGAGTAAAAATTTAAAAAAAAAAAACATGCAGTCCTCGTCACAGACTTTAGAACTTAACTCTACACTATTGTTTCCTGAATATTTATCATCCTCCTCACAGGTGATGATAAGCTAACTAAGGGAACACTATATATTTTTTCCATTTTCCCCCCAGTATGAAGCATAATAGCTAAAACACTTAAGTTGAAGATTATGGTTCAAAATGTTGATAATTCCCTAAAAAGTCTGATGATGCCATAAGATTTTATTCTGCTATTCTTTCTATTTTTGCATGATTGAAATGTCCCTTTATAGCAGGATTGCCAGATTAAGCAAATACAAATAGAGAATGCCCAGTTAAACTAGAATTTCAGATACACAATGGCTAATTTATTATTTTTATTTTATAATATGATATTTAAAATATTATAATCCATTATAGTAAAATGTCATATATTAGTCTATAATACAGTTAAATAACATTATTATTATAGTTTATAATATTATAATATGATTTTTAAAATATTATATATTCCCATGGGACATAGTTTTTAAAAAAATTTATTTCTTATTTGAATCACAAATTACACTGGGTTTTATGTATTTTACCTGGCAATCAGGATGGCTAGAAATTCAAACTCATATTTGGTGATTTTTAATGGATTAAAAGAAAAAGTTGATGGCAGAAAAACTGCAGTGTCTTCCTCAGTGTGGTCTGGTGTCACTTTCATAGGAATCCTTTATCGATCCTTTAAAATGCCAGCTCCCAATGGTCTCCTGTAACCCTCCAAGCATTCCAAATAAGGCTTTAGGCTAATGAAATTTTATATTTGCTAAGGTCGCCAGGTAATTCCGATCTCATTGCTAGTCTACCTGGTGTCTGTGATTTTTGATACTTGATAGGATCCTTTACTTTCTTTGTAGTGGTCTTATTTGAGCTAGCTCAACTCTTATTTTTTTTTCAGGGACATGACTTAAGAGATGTTAATATTCCTGTTCAATGACTCACCTGCTGAAAAGTAACAAAATAATGCCACAAATATTCCAGTAGCTTGTAGAGCACTTAAGCTCTTTGAGTTTTCATCCAGTGGCCCAGTGACTTAACTAGCGATATACATTCTACTGATATATATTCATCTTTATCAATAAAATTGTAGTTAGAAAATTTGTAACTCCCTATAATATGTTAAAGCCAGAGCTTCCAAATTAACAACCATCCTGGTTTGATTTGGACAGTTCCATTTTTAGCACTGAAAATTTCTTATATTGGGCTACCAGTTCCAGTTGCCCTTGCACAAACGACCTGTAGTGGATTCTTGACCAATGCACTCATTCTTCCTGATTCTGAAAGTATAAGCTAACAGCTGATTTCTTTCACAGTAATTGCCTTGGGGGTGAATGAAATTGGGCCTTGGTTGAGATTGGGATGGCTCTTGCTCGCCACTAACTATTTAGGGTAAAGGGGAACCAAAATTTCACCATTTCTCCAGATACAGCACACACTTGGTAACTAGTTGATGCAAAGGTAGAAAGCACACCCTTGTTTCTCAATTGAGGTCATTTTTGAAGAGATATCCCAGCTCCATAGCTCCCTGCATTAGTCATTGTGCTGCACAGAAACAGAACCAAGAAGAGAAAACTCTGATGAAGGTGATGTTGAATTCCCCAGAAGAATCTGGTTGGTTGAAGTAGAATAGAAATTATTCTCTCTGACTGTTGAAATCATCACTTCTCCTTTTAAGGCTTTCAAATAATTGGAAGAAGGCAATTTGTTTTGTTGATTGTAGAAGTAATCAGCTACAGGTGCAATAAACTGACTAATGATTTAAATCCACCAAATACTATCAAAGAAACAATTAGGCCAGTGCTTTCTTGATAAAAGAACTGGAGACCATAACCTATTCAAGTTGACACATGAAACATAATCATCACACTTTCTGTCTGATCAGCTGAGTACACTGTCACAAGTGACCCACAACTGAACTTCTCTTTATCCCCAATATGGCTTCCTCACTGGGCCCTCCTAAAATCCCTCCCCAATGAACCCCTACAGTCATACATCAGAGGATGAGAGTCCCAAGGAACCTGACCTACAAAGTTGGTACAGAAGTGGGATCATTTTAAGAAAGAGACTCTAAAATGAGATTTTGGAGCTGAGTCATCTGAAACTGACAGGGAATGAGGAACTTCTCACTATTGGTAGGTCCAGAACTGAGAGTCCTTGGCCCAATAGCAGTGCAATTTTAAGTCTTCATCCCTGGAGACCTGGAAGAAGATACACAGTAGAGTGCAATATTTCAGGCATCTCAGAAGGTCAGAGAAGTAGTCATTTAAGGACAACAGAATTGGATGGCTGTTGCTGGCTACTATCAATGCATTTTTTAAAAAAGACAATGAAAGACCATGTGTGACTAATCACTAATTAAATTATGAGTATAAAAGTCAGAGAACTTCCTTCACAGTAGATAATGAGACTGATCTCCTGGAGCCAGACAGCAGATAATCTAAAGACCAGGCTCAGAGTTTAAATTAGAAGGGAGTAGAACACTAGTGAAGGCAAGATTCTCAAACCCAGCAAGTGGAACTTATCAAAGGAATGACCTTATTTGGGAATGAATGAGATCCTGAGACTATAGATGAAGTCATATGCATCAGTGTTCTAAAAAAAATCTTTGAAATCCCAGATTTCTTCTAAATATTTTTGGTCTGCAGAAGTAGCCCATTCTCCCCCCATCCTGGTTTGAAAACAATACAGAGATTATTTTTTACTTGCAAAATCCACACTATTCCCTCACAGGATCTTAACAACTCTTTCCCGAGCCATAGGGTGGGAATGAGGGGAAAGAACGGAAGGTATTTACTGTGGCAGATTTAAAAGTAGAAATATTCCTCTGATTCTCTGTCATGTAAGGATGTATCTGCTTCTAAGCATCCAACACCTATACATGTAATTTCATACATACACTAATAGAGGTGTTTTGGTAAAACAATATGAGAGAAAGCATTCCAATGGTGTCTGAAGAAAAGATTTATATTACTTCCATCTCTCTCCATCCACACATTCATGAATAAAATCCTATTTTATTCACCAAAAATGGAACAAATATCTAGATTTCTTTCAGCCACTTCTGCCACCACTCACTACGCCAAAAAGGCATTCCCTAATCCCCCAATCCTAAATTAGTATCCTTAGTTGCCTTTACCCTTTTTATACTATGTTTTAATATTCTTCATAAATCTTATCACAATGTGAAATATTTATTGTTGTGATTGATTAATCAAATAATTAGGGACTGTCAAAAGCAAAAACTGCACCAGACAGTATTGAAGAGTCAAGGATGACTTTTTTCACAGGCCTGCTACTGCAAGGGAGAAAGAATAGTACTCAATTTAATTGAAACAGAGACAGTAAACTGCTAAAATTTTGGAGAAAAAGCTCTGGAAGATAGTAAGATCACTGGGATAGATGAGAGATTTACAGAGGTTGCACTTAGGATGGTTCTGTTCCACAGAGAGAAGTGAGGGATTTTCTGAAATTGTGATTAGCACCACATCATTTGGAGCCTTTTCCTTTGTGGTAATTAAGCCAACTAGAGTCTGTAAGGAGTAGGATTGAGGAAGAATATAAGGAGCCACCCATTTAGGAACCTCTGAGTCAACTGGATAGCAGGGGTGAGAGGGGGAGAAAGGAGAGTTCAGGGCAAATTTGATATTCGGAATAGCTACAATCTGAAGTGGTTTTTATCCCTTTTCTCCACTTCAGGCACAGTTGTTTTTCTCTGCATTCCTGCAGCTGAATTATTGGTTTCAAGATAATCAGGAGAAGGGAGGGAGCAGGCAGTGGCATGTGAGGAGTATGGATGGCAGCTTGATCTAGAAAAGAAAAATAGACATTGTCATGACCATTATTGATTGCTAATCAATATATCTCCAATATTATCCCAAATGCCTCATCTATGGTAGATACTTGGCAATTTGTGTCAAATGTGTGAATAAATGAAAGAAGTTAATAGATTATGAAATTCATTGAAGAAACCTACCAGTCTATATAATGGGGGTATTTCAAAACTACATTGAGAAGAATATAAGAATATGAGTAATTAGAAACCATTGTAACTTGGTCAGGACTAATAGGCTGGAAAATAAGTTTGGTCTTAATCTCTGATGCATACAACTAAAGCCAAATTCAAATTGCCTATTGATCATACAGAAATAAAGAGGATTATAAAATAATATTATGAACAATTTTATGCCAATCAATCAGATAATCTAGGTGAATTAGTCATATTTCTAGAAACACACAAATACCTCAAAGTGACTCAAGAAAATAAAAAATCTCAATAGACCTTTAAGAAGTACGGAGATTGACTCAATATATTAAAAAAGAAATGCCCAATACCAGATGGCTTCAATGGTGAATCTACAAAACATTCAAAGGAGAATTAGCAACTATTCTCAAATTCTTCTAAAAATATGAGCAGGAGAAAGCAATCCCTAACTTACTCTATGAGGCTAGATTTACCCTGTTACCAAAGTCAGGTAAAGATAGTAAAGGAAAAGAAAATTTAAGATCAATTATGAACAATAAATGCAAAAATCAACAAAATACTGGCAAACTGAATTCAACAGTATATTAATAGGATTATTCACCATGACTAATGAGGACTTTCCCCAGAAATACTTTGATGGTTCAGCATAAGAAAATCAATCAATGCTAATTGATGTCAATGCTGAAAGACTGAAAGTTTCCTCTCTAATTTTGAGGACAAGACAAGAATATCTGCTTTCACCAGTACTGTTCAACATTGTACAAGAAGTTCTAGCAAGGGAAATTAAAAAAGAAAAAGAAATAAAAGGCAACCAAATTTGAAAGGACAAAGTAAAGCTATCTCTGTTCACAGATGACAAAACCCTATATATATAGAAAATCCCAAAGAATTGACAGGAAAACAATTAGTGCTAATAAAGACTTTCAAAAAAATTGTGGAGTACATTATTAACACAAAATTCAGGAATGGTTTCCTGGCTTTTTTTGGCAAGTGCTTTCCTAAGAAACTTGTCATCATTTCTTTGAATTGGCCATAGCATTTTTTAAAAAGTGAAAACATGATGAGTATGTTACAAAATACTGTCCCTTGAGCCAGCCACACACTGCAAAATCTTCTCTTTTTAAACCTTATTTTAAGGAACTAAACTAGAGATGATAACAGCCATGAATACACAAGGGGAGAAACTTGAGAAGATGCAAACTTCCCACAGACAAACAGAGGCCTTTTTTGATTCACTGATGGGATACAGATAGAATCCTCCCTGGGCATGGTATTTCCCTGACTCAGATGCAATGTCTCAGGGCAGCCTGACTCTTGCAGTACTTCCCTTCTGCAGATCCCCAATATCCCAAACTGAACTCCTTATTTGGATAAAGCAATTCTGGATGTCTTCCGACCATCTTCAACTGAAGAGTCTGACTAATATCCCCTTCAACATCTTTTATCATTTTTGACCATGGCTGAAATGTTTTACTTTCAGAAAAAGACAATAAACATTTTAATGGCAAATAAATTTCAATTAAATGAATTGTACACAAAGAAATAATGATCACTTCAAGCATTTACCACCTCCTTCTCCTTAACACCAGGTCCTGTAGGAGCTCGTATTCTCCAGAGCTAATGGGAACCTGTGCCCCCTGAGCCCTAGTACCTGTCAGGCACCCCACAATGATTCACTTCATGGTTCTCTTCTTTCTCTTCTAGTATATGGATGAATTATTCTTGGGAAAGTACAAGGGGTTGGACAAAAAGGCTCTAAGACTGAGTTTGCAAGAAAGATCCCAGAAGAATCAAAACAGTCTATTCAACAAATGGTGCTCAGAAAACTGGATACCATATCCTAAAAAAAAAGAAGGATGACCCCTGTAGCAGTTTGGCAGTTTGATATAGTTATGAATTCCAAAAATTGATATTGAATTATGCTTGTAAACTGTTCTGTTAATCTGGGGGTGATTAAGTTATGATTAGGGTGTTGACTGTGCCATGTCAGTAGGTCATTGAGCCCCACCCCTTGGTGGGTGGGGAAGCAAATATAAAAGACATGGCAAAGGAGACAGTTTTAGTAGTTTTGATGTTGGAGCTTTGATGCTGAGGGTTAATGCTGAAGACCAGTGGAGTAAGCACACAGATGGCCTTGATTATGAGGAAGGAGAGAAGGCTCCAGGAAAAGAGACAAGATTTTCACCTGATGGTTCACAGCTGGCCTTGTGGAGAGAGGCAAAGCCTAGAGAGCCTCAAAGTCTACAGCTGACCTTGTGGGGGAAACAGAGGAGCTAAACCTGGAGAGAAATGCAGCCCTAGGAAGAGAGGAACCCAAGAAGCCTGAACCCTGGCAAACATTGGCACCTGCATTGCTCCAACATGTGGAATTGGACTTTGGTGAGGGAAGAAACTTATGCTTTATGGCCTGGTAACTGTGGCCTTCTACCCCAAATAAATACCCTTTATAAAATCAACCAATTTCTGGTATTTTGCATCAGCACCCCTATGGCTGACTAATACATCCCCTATCTCACACCTTATACATAAATTAACTCAATATGGCCAAAGACCTAAATATAAAAGGTAAAACCATAAAACTCCCAGAAGAAAATGTAAGAAAACATTATCAAGCTCTTGTGGTAGATGGTGGTTTCTTAAACCTTATATCCAAAGTATGAGCAACTAAAGAAAAAATGATAAATGGGATCTCCTCAAACTTAAACACTTTTGTGCATAAAAGGATCTTGTCAAGAAGATGAAAAGGCAGCTTAGTCAATGGGAGAAAATATTTGGAAACCACATATCTGATAAGGGTTTGATATCCATATTATATAAAGTGATAAAACAACCCAATGAAAGGACAAGCAACTGTATTTTAAAAAGGACAAAAGTTTGAATAAACCTTTTCTCCAAAGAGCAAAAACAAATGGCCAAAAAACACAAAAATTCTTTCAACATCATTAGCTATTAGGGAAATGTAGATCAAAACTACACTGAGATATCATTTCACACCTTATAGAATGGCCGTTATTTAAACAACAGAAAACTACAAGTGCTCGAGATGATGTGCAGAAATAAGAACACTCCTTCACTGTTGATGGGAATGTAAAATGGTGCAGCCTTTGTTGAAGACAGTTTGGCACTTCCTCAAGAACCTAAATATACAACTTATATGTGATCCTGCAATCTGTTATTAGGAATATATTAAGAAGAACTGAAAGCAAGAATGGAAACTGACTCTTGCATACCAATGTTCATAGTAGCCTTATTCACAATTGCTAAAATATGGAAACACCTAAGCGTCCATCAACTGATGCATGTATAAAGAAAATGTGGTATATGCATACAATGGAATAATATTGATATGAAAGAAGAAATGAAATCAGGATACAGATGGAAACATGGATGAACTTTGAGGACATTATGTTGAGAGAAATAAGCCAGATGCAAAAGACCAAATATTTTATGGTCTCAATGATATGAAGTAAAATGATGAGTAAAAACATGGAGGTAAACTCTAGAGTATAGGTTACAAGGAAATAGAATGCGAGTTGAGAATGAGAGCTGATGCTTAATGTATGTAGAATTTTTAATAATGTTTATTGTAAATGTGTGGAAATGAATAAAGTTGATGGTAATACATTATAATCAGTATAAATAACACTGCAGATTTATAAATGTGATTGTGGCTAAAAGACGTAGTCTGTGGATGTAATATTTCAATTGAAAGGAAGCTAGGGAATAAATGTAGGGACTGTATAACAGTAATTTTGGTAGTAATGAAGATTGCAGTTAACCATATAAATATAAGAATGTTCTTTTACAGAGTGTTAAGAATGTGGTGAAACCTGGGAAAATTACAGCTAATGTAAAGTATGGATTACAGTAAACTAATATAATTTTTGTAGCAGTGGCAAAGAAAATATTTTATCAATCCTAAGGGACAACATTAGAGGGGTATAAAGGGGTGTGAGATATTTCCTTTTGGAGTAATGAAAATGTTCTAAAATTTACTGAGGTGATAGAGCAAAACTCTGTGAGGAATATAAGAGCCACTGAGTGTACACTTCAAATGGATTGTACAAAGCATGGGACTGTATAGCACAATGAATCCTGTGGTGGAAGATAGTCTGTGGTAAACCAAACAAATATGAGAACATTCTCTCATGAGCGATAACTAGTATATAATACTAATACAGGGTGTCAATAACCAGGTGGTTTGGTGGGAAAATACACCAAATGTAGATATTGGCTATAGTTAGTAGTAATGTTTTGATGATGCTCTTTCATAGTTTGTAACAATTGTTTCACAATGCAAGATGTTAGTGGTGAGGTTATGTATGGCAGCCCTGTATGGTGATATTCATATTTGTTTTGTAAGTTCACAACATTTACTATACACTTATTGTTCACAGATATTCATGTATGAATGATAAACTTCAATGAGAAAGTTTGTAAAATTAAAAAAAAATATTTAAAACATAATAATGTTTAAAAAATGTTTAAAACAAAACCAAATGTTACACCAAATTCTGAACTTAACATTACCCATATACCTAAACACCATTTAAGCCTAAATTTCACGCAAATCTTGACTGTAATTGTAAGTATAATTCTCAACCTAAACCTAATCATTAATACCAACACTAACACCACACATAAATTTAACTCTTATCTTAACATATAGCCCCACTTAACCCAAACCCTTAATGTAACCATAATATTATCCCTAAACCAAAGTATCCCTAACCCACTTCCTAATTCTAGTCCTAGGCCTAAACCTAAAACTAAATCAAACCTAAGCCTAACTTTAAGCAGAATCTTAAATCAAACCCTAACCCTAACACAAACATAAATTTTAGCCTAAATGTAATACTAACTAAAAGCCTTATCATTATCCTAAACATAAGCAAAGCTAACACAAACCCTAAACGGAGCCTTAATTCCAGCACATCATTCCCATAACCAAATGTCTACAATAAACCCTAAACATATCTTTAAATCTAACTCTAATGACACCCTAAGCTTAACTATAAACATAAGACCCCAAATCTAACACAATCCCTAATCCTAACTATAATCCATACACTAACCCAAGTGCTAACACTGACCTTAACCCTAATCCTATCTCTAATCCAAACTTTTTATTAATTTTATTTACTCACAATCCATATGCACCAAACATATATTCCTCCTTTCTTCTCCCTCCATCCTCTGATAACCTCTTATCTACTTTCTGTCTGGATTTGCTATTCCTAGACATTTCTAATGAGTAACATCATACAATATTTGTCCTTTTATGTTTTGCTTATTTCATTGAGCATACTGTTTTTAAGGTTCTTCCATGGTTCAGGATATCTCAGAACTTATTTTTTTATGGTCAAATAATATGCCATTCTGCGTATGTACCACATTTCATTTTTCCATTCATTTGTTGATGTACACTCATGTGTTTCCAACTTTTTGCTATTTTGAATAATGTTGCTGTAAATATTGGTGTATAATTATCTGTTTTAGACCCTGTTTTCCTTATCTGTGGGAATATACCTAGAATTGGGATGGCTGCACCATATGGTAATTCACTAATTCTTTTAGAGGATCTGTGGTGTTGCTGCTTTCTACATTGATGCAATATTTTACATTATCACCAACAATGCTCTATAGTTCCAATTTCTTCACATCCTCTCTAAGATACACTTATTTTCCTGTCTTATTTTCTTTTTTTGAGAAAAAGACAATTTATTAAATATGAACATTAACTTCTATCTGAGTTTAAACATATTAGCTCTTTGCTTGCTTCACATATGTAAGTAGTACATGAAAATAACATCTCTCAAATGTCCTGAAAAGGAGTGTGTATTTTTTAATTGAGCCTTGCTAGTGGTAATTTACACTCAAACTGTTGTGCATTCCTTATCTCAAGTGGGTTAGCCATCATTGGATATAGTTTCCTTGAGAGCCAACAACTGCTTTATGCTCTCACAGACATTTTCTGGAGTAAGCTCACAGTAATTTATGATTGTGTTCAGTCAGCAAATTTGAGAGTATTCTATGTGCAAGGTGCTAAGTATTAAAGGGAGCAGATAATCAAAATATGAGCCATAACCCATAAAGCATAGACCAATCTCTCTGGAATTTTCAACCTGGTTTATTCTTTTTAGACTATATCATAAATGTGCAGCAATTTCAGCTCCAATTTTCCTTCTTTTTAACATCACAATCCCCTTCTATTTCCTCACTTCTATTCTCCACTGACACCTTTTCACTCATCTGTGGCACTTTCCCCACTGGCAAGTTTGAGCTCCTTGCTGTTCCATAATCATTCCATGTGCATAAAGCAATGTGTCTGCTTATATTTTCTTTCTTTCACATTAACACATGTTAATGGATGGCTCTCTTCCTTTGTTACTATCGCACCCACACTTTGAGGTCAAGCTAGGTCCTATCTACACCTAGATAAGTTATTTTTCTACCTTTATCTCCTCAAGAACTTGGGGCATGACTCACTAATTTCATTTACTTTTTTTATTTTTAAATATATTTTTATTTATTTTTAAAAGATACTTAGATTACATAAAATGTTACATGAATATATAAGGGATTCCCATATGCCCACACATCCCACTTTTACGCACATTAACAATTTCTCTCATTAGTGTGGTATATTCACTGCAATTAATGAACACATTTTGGGGCATTGCCACTAAGCATGGATTATAATTTACATTGTAGTTTACACTCTTTCCCACTAAGTTCTGTAGGTTATGGAAAGATATATAATGGCGTGTATTTGTCATCGCAATGTTATTCGGAACAATTCCAAGTCCCAAAAATGCTCCCTTATTACATCTCTTTTTCCCTTTCCCTGACTTCATCATCCCAGTGGCCACTGTCTCCACATCAGTCTTATTTCTCCATTGCTAGAATCCCAATAAGTCTATAGTAGAATACTGGTAAGTCCACTCTAACCCGTATTTTATTCCCCAATCCTTAGGATACTGGGATAGTGATGCACACTTCCCCTCTAATTAAGAGAGGATTTTGATCCCATATAGATGATGGATGGGTCTCCCTTGCTTGCAGATGTAGACTCTCTCAGTTCCTTAAAGGGGTGTTTGTCCATCCTCACCTCCTTGTTAGTTGTCTTGGGTGGGTCCATTGAACAGAAGAGTAGGTGTTGCAACTTTGCTGAGACTCAGGTCCCAGAGGGCACATGGACAGCCCAGAGATTCAAGTCTCTTAGACATATACCTACCAACTCCAGCACCAACTGTAGGCTTGAATAGATGGGACAGAAGAGGCATGTGTATAGAAGTCACAACTGAGTCAAACTCTGTCACACTCAGGAGCACAAACTCCAAAGTAGGGCCCACTGGCAAGGCACCAAACTCAAGAGGTATCTGCCATCACCATAGGACCTGTAGGTTTCCAGAACCATCAGCAGCCTGACTACTTGGGATAGTATCTACTTTGACAGTCTGGGAGATCCTACTGAGATGTGTATAAGCTTTGCCTCTCTGATGACCTCCACTTTGAAGTCTCTTAGCCATATTAACTCATTTTTCTTTACCTTTTCCTCCTTTTATTCAAGGTCTTTTTCCAGTTGCACCACCAGCCAGTGTTTGGTAGTAATCCCTCAGTGCCAGGGCACATCCCTGGGAGTCATGTTCCACGCTTGGGGGGAAGGTAATGAATTTGTTTGCTGAAATTGGCTTAGAGAGAGGTCACATTTAAGCAACAGGGAGGCTCTCAGAAGATAACTTTTAGGCATGCTATGACACTAGGCTCAGTTGCAATTCCAGGAGCAAAGGCTAATAAGTGTATCCATCAATATCAAGGGCCCATCACTGGATCATCCTTCTTCACTAGTCATTGCGCTTGTACTTGGCATATTGTTTCTGTTCCATTAGAGAATGGGGCAGAACTCCCCAGGATGGGAAATCAATATTCTTTTGGTTATTGTGTGAATCTCTTCCCACTGTGGCAATTCCCCATGAACATTTGAACACATTTATATACTTTATATATATGCCCATGTGAACATTCCCTCACATATTCCTCATCACTGACATCCTAAACCAATGATCTCCGCTGCTGCAGTTGTAACCCTTCCTTGATCTAAATCTTCAAAGTGAAGCTAAGAATAACACCAAACACAATTAATAGGAAAATGAATTAATAATGAAGTGTTTAAATAAAAGAAATAGAATACATAATAATTTAGAAAAATTAGTAATTGAAAAAAGAAAAGAAAAAATAACAAAATTGGGATATTAAAAAATAATGAAAAGTATTAAATAGTTTTTGATGTTTTGCCTTTCATCACTGTAATAGCTGTTGTCCTGTGACAATTTCTTCTGTTTCTTCCCCAGGGTCTTACTTTTTTTCATTTTGTTTTCAAAGAAGTTTTAGGTCACAGTAAAGTCACATGCAGACTATAGGAGACTCACATATACCCAACATCCTCCCGTTTTCCCCCTTCCTATATTAATAACTTTTTAATATGTGAATGGTACCTTTGTTAAAACTGATATACAAATATTGAAACATTGCTATTAACCATGGTCAATGGTTTACATTGTTGTTTGTTTTAGACCACACTATTTATAAATTTTTGATAAAATTAAACATGGCCCTTTATCCATCATGCAGATCACTTCCATTTCCCCATAAATACCCCCTCTTCCATCTATTCTATTCCTCCCTCCCGCTCCCCTCATGGCCCATGGTGGCCACCAGGCTTCACTCTTTGAAGGACAAGATTCATAGTTACTTGAAATAACACTGAGAGCTTAACATCCTTGTCTGTCTTCTCCTATTAGGAACCACCCATGCTCTTGAGAGACACCCACCTGTTTTAGAACATCTAGGGCTTCTCCTGGATGGGAGTCCAACTGCTTCCCACTCATGATGAGAGTCTCCACCTACTGATACAACACACTATGACAAAATGATCCCTCACACATTCTCTAGAAGATTGCTCCATGTGCATGCTGTCCTGAAAGACATGATTCAAAACCCTAAAACAGAAACCCTTCCTTGTCATATTGCCATAAAAGCTTGCTCAACATTGTAGTTTCAACCACGTTCCCACCAGTACCCAGTGTTCACCTACTCCCTCCCCAAACCCTCCCTGCAGTTCCATGGATTCTCAAAACCACCCTCCCCACCTTTACCCCTGTAAATCTTGCACCACCCAACCTAATAGAATCACTACACCTCTGTCATATCCATTCACTGCACAACTACTCACTTACAACTTATCATAGATTTAAAACATATGAGCATTGGTTCACAACATTCTTCTCCCTTTCTGATTCCTTCACATCCTCTCCAACACTTGTAGTCCCTGTTTTTTAAATGGCCAACAGTCTAAAGGATGAAAGATGATATCTCATTGTAGTTTTGATTTGCATTTCTTCTTGTAGCTAGTGATGTTGACCATCTTTTCATTTGCTTTTTAGTCATTTGTATTTCTTCTTTGGAGAAATGCCTGTTCAAAACACTTGCCCATTTTTTAAATGGTTTGTCTTTTTATTTTCAAAATATAGGTTTTTAAAATATATATGCTGGATAATAAGCTCCTATCAGATATATGGTTACCAAATATTTTCTCCCATTAGGTAGGCTGTCTTTACTCTTTCTTGACAAACTTCTTTGAGGTGCAAAAGTTTTTAATTTTGAGGAGATCCCATTTATCTATTTTTTCTTTCACTGCTTGTGATTTGGGTGTGAAGTTCATGAAGCCATTTCCTATTACAAGGTCTTGTAGATGCATTCCTACATTATCTTCCAAGGTCTTTATGGTCTTGACTTTTATATTTAGATCTTTGATCCATCTTGAGTTAATTTTTGTATAAGGTGTAAGATGGTGTTCCTCTATCTTTCTTTTTTTAGATTTTTTTTAGAAAATGTATTTATATTACATAAATGTTCCATAATATATAAGGGATTCTTGTATGCTCTGCTTCCTACACCTCCCACATTTTCCCTCATTAACAACATCTTTCATTAGTGTATTAGTGTGATACTTCTGTTACAATTGATGAAAACAATTTAAAGCATTGCCAATAAGCATGTATTAAAGTTTACATTGTAGTATACACACTCTCCCACAAAATTTTGTAGGTTATGACAAGATATGTAATGGCCCATATCTGTCATTGTAATGTCATTCAGGAAAATTCCCAAGCCCCCAAAATTCCCCATGTTTCACCTGTATTTTCCTCTCTCTGCCCTGAGAACCTCTAGTGGCCACTGCCTCCACATGAATGATATAGTTTCTTCCATTGCTAAAATCACAATAAGTTTAAAGTAAAATACCCATGAGTCTACTTTAATTCATAGTTTATTCCACAATTCTGAGGATTCTGGGATGGTGTTGCCCACTCAACCTCTAATTGAGAAGAGGCTTTGATTCCATGACAGATTTGGACTCAGATGTTCTCGAGTGTGTCAGAGTTGGACTCAGATGTGATTTCTCTACACACACCTCTTCTGCCCCTTTTATTTGAACCTAGAGTTGGTGCTGGATTTGGTAGGTGTATGGCCAAGAGACTTTAATCTTAATCTCTTGGCTGTCCATATGCCAGCTGGATCCTGAAATTCAAAAGAGATGCAATAACTACTTTCCAGTTCATTGGTCTCATCCAGGACAAATAACAAGGTGATGATGATGGACAGCAATCATCCCAAGGAACCAAGGGTCTACACCTGCAAGCCAGAGAGACCCATCCATCTGCCCCATGGGATCAAAGACTCTTCTCTCATTCTTTTGGATACTGATCAGCAGTTCTCTAGCACCATTTGTTGAAGAGGCTATTCTCTTCCAGCTGAGTGGGATTGGTGGCCTTGTTGAATATCAGATGACTGTATCTGTGAGGATCTATATCCAAACTCTCAATTCAGTTATATTGGTCAATATGACTATCATTTTTCCAATACCATGCAGTTTTGACCAATGTAGCTTTACAGTATGATTTGAAGTCATGTAGTGTGATTCCTGTAATTTCACTTTTCTTTTTCAACAGGTTTTTGGCGATTTGGTGCCTCTTGACCATCCAAATAAATTTAATATTTTTCCAATTCAGTAAAAAAAGTGATTTTTGGGGGGATTGCATTAAATCTGTAGATCAGTTTGGGTAGGATATATATCTTAATAATGTTTAGTCTTCCAATACTAGAATAGAGAATATTCTTCCATTTATTTAAGTCTTCTTTGACTTCCTGTAACATTGTTGTGCATTTTTCTTCATATATCATTTACATATTTAGTTAAATTTATTCTTATTTATTTGATTCTTTTAGTTTCTATTGTACATGGGTTTTTTTCTTGAATTCCTCCTCAGATTACTCATTATTGGTGTACAGAAATGCTACTGATTTTTGTACATTTATCTTAACCTGTGACTTTACTGAACTCATTTATAAGTTCTAGAAACTTTGTGGCAGATTTCTCAGGGCTTTCTATTTATAGGATCATGTCATTTGCAATTAGCGAAATTTTGTTTTCTTCCTTTCTAATTTGGAAGCCTTTTATAGCTTTTTCTTCCCTAAGTACTTCCTGAGCAAGTACTTACAACACAATGTTAAATAGAAGCTGTGATAGTGGGCATAATTTTCTTGTTCAACTTCTTCAACTTGTTCAACTTATTCAACTAAGTTTCAAGTTGAAAATCAAAGGCTCACTAGCATAATTATCAAAATCAAGGACTTCCAATGGATCATCCTCCTTCACCAGTCATTTCCCCTGCACTTGGGTACTATTGCTGCTCCATTATAGAATGTGGCAGAGCTCTCCAGGTTAGGAATTCAATATTCTCTAGATTATTGTGTGAATCTTCACCCACTGTGACAATGCCCCATGAACATTTGAACACATTTGTATACCATATATATATGTCCAGGTGAATTTCACCCCATGTATCCTCCTTCACTGACACCCCACAACAAAGATCCTCCCCTTCCCAAGTGTAACTCTTCTGTTATCTAAAGCTTCTTAAAAAATGAAGTCCAAAAAGAGCCAAATACAATTAATAGGAAAATGAAATAATCATAGGTTTAAATATTAGAAATAAAATACATAAAATTTTTAAAAAACTAAAAGTAAAAGTTTTAAATTGGGATATTAAAAATAATGAAAAAATTTAATTTTTTTTGACATTTTCCCTCTCATTACTGTAATATCTGTTGTCTTGTATGTACAGTGATATTTTCTTCCATTTATTCCCCAATGTCTTGCTTTTTTTTCATTTTGTTTTCAAAGAAGTTTTAGTTCACATTAAAGTCCCATATAGAATATAGGGGACTCCTATATACCCAAAATCCTCCCCCATTTCCCCTTCCCATATTAATACCTTTTTATATGTGGATGGTACATTTGTTACAATTGATATGCAAATAGTGAAACATAGCTTCAAACCATGGTCAATGGTTTACACTATGATTTACATTTTAGACCATACACTTCCATAAATTTTGATGATATTTAACATGGCCTATGTCCATCATTGCAAGATCATGTAGAACACTTCTTTTGCCCCCTGTTCCATCTATTCTAATCCTTCCAACTCCCCTCATGAACAGTGGTGACCACCCAGCTTCACTCCTTGGATGACAAAAATCATAGTTACTTGCAACAACACTGAGGTTTTAACACACTGGTTTGTCCTCCCCAATTATGATCTGCCCATGTCCTTTAAAGAATTCCAACCCTCTGTTTGAGGACATCCTGGTCCTTTCCAGGATGGGAATCCAACTCCTTCCTGCTCATTATGTGGGTTCCCGCCCACTGATACAACACATTATGACAAAATGATCAATAAGGCTGCCTCATGTGGGCCTTGTATCAAACACCCCCATCCAACACCCTAAACCAGTAACTCGTTCTTGTCATATTGCCATAAAAACATCTTTATCAGTCAGCCAAAGGGGTGCTAATGTGAATTACCAAAAATGGTTTGGTATTTATAAAGGGTATTTATTTGGGTTAGAAGTCCACAGATAGCAGGCCATAAAGCGTTAAGTTTCTTCTCTCACCACACTCCATTGCCACGTGTTAGAGCAAGATAGCTGTCAATGTTTACCAGGGTTCAGGCTTCTTGGGTTGCTCTCTTCCCGGGCTGCATTTCTCTATGGGCTTAGCTCTTCTGGTTCCTCCACAAGGTCAGCTGTAGACGATCAAGCGAACGGCTCACTTCTCTTCTCCTGGGACCTTCTTTCCAATATCAAAACTGCTTCTCAAAAACTGCTTCAACCCTGTTCTTTGCCTTGCCTTTTATATTTGATTCCCCACCTACCAAGGGCTCGGGCTCAATGCCCTACTGAGATGGACCAGTCAACGCCCTAATCATAACTTAATCATGACCAGATTAACAGGTCAGTTTACAAGCATGATCCAATTATACTTTTGGAATTCATAAATACATCAAACTGCCCAACTGTAACAGCATCCGACCTTTGTAATTTCAACCTCACATCACCAATCCCCAGTGTTCACTTGGTGCCTCCCCCAACCTTCCCCTCAGTTCCATTGACTGTCCAAACCACCCTCCCAGTCTACCCACCTTTCAAACATGCACCACCAAACTCAAAAGTATCACTACCTTCCTGTCATATCCTTTCAATGCCCAATTACACACTTCCACCTTATGATAGATTACACCCGTATGGACATTGGCTCACAACCTTCTTCTCCCTTCCTATTTCCTGTAAACCTATCTTCCAGACAATAGCTCTCTGAGTCTGCTCAATTTGCTTAATTCATATCAGTGAGGTCATGTAATATTTGTCCTCCAATGCCTGTCTTGCTTCCCTCAACGTATGAGCCTCAAGATTCATCCATGTTATCCTTTGAGTTAGCACTGTATTCCTTCTTAGAGCTGAGTAATATACCATTGTGTATATGTACCACATTTTGGTTTTCTAGTCATCTGTTGATGGGCAATTGGGTTAATTCCAACTTTTGGCAATAGTGAATAATGCCACTATGAACATTGATGTGCATATATCAGTTCATATCCTTGCTTTCATTTCTTCTGGGTACCCAGCAGTGGAATTGCTGGATCATATGGGCATTCTATAGTTAATTTTTTGAAGACCCACCAAAATGTCTTCCACAATGGCTGGGCCATTCTACAGTCCCTCCAGCAGTGGATGAGTGTTTTCATTCCTCAATATCCTCTCCAACACTTGTAGGCCCCCCTTTTTAATAGCCACAAATCTAATGTGTGGAAGATGGTATCTCATTGTAGTTTGATTTGCATTTCCCTAATAGCTAGTGATGTTTAGCCTCTTTACGTGTGCTTTTTAGCCATTTATATTTCTTCCTTGGAGAAGTGTCTTTTCAAGTCATTTGTCCATTTTTAAATGTTGTTTGTCTTTTTATTTTTGAGATGTAATATTTCTTTATATATGCTGGTTATTAGGCTACTATCAGATATATGATTGCCAAATATTTTCTCCCATTGGGTAGGCCACTTTTTTCCTTTCTTGATAACCTCCTTTGAGGTGCAAAAGTTTTTAATTTTGAGGGACTCCCATTTATCTATTTTCTCTTTTGCTGCTCATTGTTTGGGTGTGAAGTTCATGAAACCATTTCCTATTACAAGGTCTTATAGATGTTTCCCTACATTATATTCCAAAGTCTTTATGGTCTTGACTCTTATATTTAGATCTTTGATCCATCTTGAGTTGATTTTTGTATAAGGTTTAAGATCCTGTTCTTCTCTCATTATTTTGAATATGGATAACCAATTCTCCAAGTACAATTCACTGAAGAGGCCATTCAATCTCTCCTAGTTGAGCGGAATTGGTAGCCTTGTTGAATATCAGATGACTGTATATGCAAGGATCTATATCAGAACTCTCATTTGGGTTTTATTTGTCATTATGTCTGTCCTTGGGCTAATATCATGCAGTTTTGAACACTGTACCTTTGTAGTATATTTTAAACTCAGGTAGTGTGATTCCTATGATTTTCTTTTTCTTTTTCAATATGTATTTGGTTATTCTTGCACTTCCAAATAAATTTCATAGTTAATTTTTCCAATTCATTAAAAAATGTTGTGTTGTTTTTTACTGGGATTGCATTAAATCCATAGATTAGTTTGGGTAGGATAGACACATTAATGATGTTTAGTCTTCCTATCCATGAACAGGGAATATTCTTCCATTTATTTAAGACTTCTTTGATTCCCTTTAACAGTTGTGTGTAGTTTTCTGTGTATAAGTCATTTACATCTTTAGGTAAATTTATTCTTAGGTATTTTATTCTTTTAGTTATTATTGTAAATGGCATTTTTTTTCTTGATTTCCTCCTCAGATTGCTAATTATTAGTATACAGACATGCTACTGATTTTTGCACACTGATCTTATAACCTGCAACTTTACTGAGCTCATTTATAAGTTCCAGAAGCTTTGTTGTAGGTTTCTCAGGGCTTCTATGTATAGGATCATGTCGTCTGCAAATAGTGAACTTTTGACTTCCTCCTTTCCAATTTAGAAGCATTTTAAAACTCTTTCTTACCTCAGTGCTCGAGCAAGTAGTTCTACCACAATGTGAAATAGCAGTGGTGATAGTGGGCATGCTTGTCTTGTTTCTGATCTTAGAGGGAATGCTTTTAGGATTTCATCATTGAGTATGAAGTTTGCTGAGTGTTTTTAATGTATAACCTTCTTCATGAGCAGAATGTTTCCTTTTATTCCTATCTTTTCATTGTTTTTATCAGAAATGTTTGCAGTATTTTGCTGAATGCTTTCCTGTATCTATAGAAATGACCTGTGAATTTTTTTCTTTCTATCTATGTGGTGTATTACATTGATTTTCTTATGTTGAACCATCCATGCATACCCGGGATGAAACCCACTTGGTCATGGTGTATAATTTATTTGGTGTGTTGTTGAAAATTATTAGCAAGTGTTTTGTTGAGGATTTTAGCACCTAGGTTCATCAGAGAGATTGATCTGTAATTTTACTTTCTTGAGGCATCTTTGGCTTTGGTATTAGGGTAATGATGTCATCACAATTATTTCCTTCTAAGGCCTTATAAAAAATAACTTTAAGCTTCATTTTACTACCAAAAGTGTCCTCAAAGCAATCTAGGACTTTTCCATCAAGCATGTCATTATTCCTCCAAAAATACCCCTTACCCATTTATAAAAACATTTCTGCATTTTAGTAATTCCAAAAACACTACACCACTCCTGGTACCAAATTCTGTATTTGTCAGCCAAAGTGGTGATGATGCAAAGTAACAGAAACCTTTTGGCCTTTATAGAGGGTATTTATTTGGGGTAGAATCTTAGTTATGAGGCCATAAAGCATAGGTTACTTTCCTAACAAAGTTTGTTGCCCATTTTGGAGCAAGATGGCTGCCAACATCTGCAAGGGTCCAGTATTACTCTTCTCTTAAGGCTCTGTGTTCCTAGGTTTTACAATTTTAGCTGTAGGCTAAGATGAGTCTCCTTTCTCTCCTGGCGCTCATTTCTATCTGGCTCAGCTACTGTGTTCTCTCCACAATGTTAGTTGTAGACTATCAGACATACTGATTTTCTGGGGCCTCTTTTGTGTCTATGGAGACATCTCTACTCTATTCTCTGTGTTTTTCTCCTGTGTGTTTGCTTCCTGGGGCTTCAGCATCAAAAAACTAATTTTGCATTCTACCATTTCATTTTCTCTGTGAGCCTCAACTCCCTTTGTGGGTGGGGACTCAACATGCTGCTAATGTGGCCCAATCAAACCCTAAACATAATTTAATCAATTAATAATGAAATTTTTGAATTTAATACAATCTAATATGCCCAGAGGAGTAGACCAGTTTATTTACATAATCCAATAATATTTTTGAATTCATAAACAATATCAAACTGCTACAGACATTAATTCTATGCAAATTGATATACAGATTCAATGCAATACCACTAAAAATCCCACCAGCATTTTTAAAGCGATGGAGAACACAATTACCAAGTTTGTTTGTAAGGGTAAGGTGTCCCAAATAGCCAGAAATATCCTTAAAAGGAAAAGCAAAATTTGGAGAACTATCACTTCTTGTCTTTAAATTATGTTACCCAGCTACTGTGGCAAAAACAGCATGGTACTGGAATAAAAACTGACACACAAACCAATGTAACCAAATTGATGTTTCAGAAACAGACCCTCACATCTATGATTATGTTGTTTTTGACAAGCCTGTCAAATCCTCCCATCTCAGGCAGAACAGCTCATTCAACAAATGATGCTGGGACAACAGAATACCCATAGCCAAAAGGAAGAAAGAGGACCCCTATCTCACACCTTATACCAAAAATTAATTCAAAATGCACCAAAGACCTAAATATAAAAGCAAGAACCATAAATCTTTTAGATGAAAATGTAGGAAAATATCTTGAAGGCCTGGTGGGTAGGTAGTGGATTCTGAAAGGAGATAAGAGAAGGGCTGAGATGGACTACTGATGCTTAATGTATGTAGAAGTTTTAATTAACCTTACTGTAAAATTATGGAAATGTATAGGAGTGATGGTAACACATGGTGAGTAAGACTTGGTACATAAAGGGGAATGTGGCCGGAAAGTGTAGTGGAAGGATGTAAATGTCAATTGAAGGAAAGCTAAAGAATAATCTAGGGGCTGAATAATACAGTAAACCCAGAGGTGGATAAGAATTGTGGTTGATGGTACTGATGCAAGAATGTCCTTTGTAAGCAAGAGCAGATGTTTGTGACTATTGCAGGGTGGATGAAATGTAGAGAAGTGTGGGAAAAATAAAAATGGAGTGAACTCTGGATTGCAGTTAACAGCAATACTGTAATATTCATACATTTATGCCAAAGGTGTACTGTGTTGATAATGGTGGAGTATGGAAAAAGTGTGCCAAATGTACACTATGGACCATGGTTACTGGTAATAATCTGAAGATACTATCTCATAATATGTAACAAATGTTCCACTATGATGTGGTATGTTGATGGAGATGTGTTTTATGAGAGTTCTGCACATAAGAATGATTGTTTTGTAAATTTACAACTTCTGTAATAAAAGTATACTTAAAAAATAATAATAGGGTGAGTTAGTAGAAAAATACATCAAATATAAGATATGGACTTTAGTTAGTAGTAAGATTTTGATGATATTCATTCATAATTTGTAACAAATGTCTCACAACAATGCATGGTGTTGCTGTTGGGTTGATGTATGATATCCCTTTATGATTTATGTATGTTTGCTTTGTAATTTCACAACTTTTACTATGCATTTAATATATATGTTTATGTATGAATGATATAAAGATAATAATAATAGGGTGGGTTCAGGACAAATACATCAAATGCAAGATAATTTGTTTAGTAGTAATACTTTGAGGGTGCTCTTTCATCATTTGTTAGAAATGTTTCACACCATGATGCCAGGTATTTTTGATAGAGTGAGGTATGAGAGCCCTGTGTGACGTTATGCATTTTTTTTTGTAAGTCCGTAACTTTTACTCCACACTTATTGTTTCTGTATGTTACATATGAGTGATATACTTCAGTAAAATTTTAAATAAAAAATATCAACACCATTTATATGAGCACCAAAAAATAGGTACAGCCTTAAAAATGTGTACAAGGTACATAGTGAGGGAAGCTACAAACTTTTGAGGAAAATTTTCAGAGAAAATCTAAATAAATGGAGATATATTCCATACATGATATGGAAGAGTTAATGTAATTAATATTGTATTTCTTTCCCACTTGATCTATAGATTCTCTGGCATTGCAATAAAATTACCACAAGTTATTTTGTGAATGTTGACAAACTGATCCTAAAGATTATATGTAATTATAAAATATCCAAAATTTCTAACATAATAGGGAAGATGAAAGTCAGTGGACTGACACCACCTGACCTCAAAACTTCCTATAAATCTACAGTTATTATGACAGAGTGACATGGTAAAGAATATATTTCAATTGAATAGAATACAGAGTCCAAAAATATGCCCTAACTGAAATTTTACAATATGCAAAGACAATTCTTTCATTAAAAATAATATTTTAAATGAATGGTGTTAGAATAATTTAGCATAAATGTGGGAAAAGCCATTCTAGAAACATTCTTTATATTTTTCACAAAAAATTATTCAATATGGATTCCACACTTGACTTAAAATGCAAAACTATCAACATCTAGATTGTAACATAGAAGAAAATCTAGGAGACCTTGACTTCAACAATGACACTTCAGATTTTAAAAAGAAGCAAACTCCATTAAAGAAAAAATGATAAGTTGGACAACATGAAAAAATGAACACTTCTAGATCTTCCAGGAAGATGGAGGATTAGAGAGACACAGGAATCACCTCTCCAAATAAAATAGCTAGAGAAAAGGTAGAACAAGCCTGGAAAAAAAGTTTTAGAGTTTAGGGCACCAGGGGAAGGCTGGACACCATCCAGAAGAGAGAGGAGAAATGGAATAGAATCTTGAAGGGAAAACTGTGAGTTAAAGCTGCAGCTGCAGCTGCTAATGCCCATCCCTCACCCTTGGAGCAGACAGCTTTGAGTTATACTGCCTCTGGCTGGCAGC
>JAQZBX010035003.1:0-24756 GCA_029593785.1 Cabassous unicinctus
TTTTTTTTTTTTTTTTTAGTGAAATACGAGACCCAACAATAAGTCCTCTTCTAGACCAACACCTTCAATGAGGGGACCCTAACTAGGCTCATGGAAACTAATCAAGCATTTCCCACTTCCTGGCCTCCCCAGGGAAGCAGAAGCTCTGATGCTAGTCAGTGCAAAATGATAAAAATGGCTGCCTCCACCCCCTCTGTCACGGAGCCTCAGCATCACTGAGCTGCTGGGTAAATCAGGATTCCTCAGAAGATTCGACTGTCATCTCAGCCTGGTGCTGCTTCAAGTCAGCTTATCTGCTCTTTGAAGCTATTAGGGGATCCAGGCAGCCAAATCAATGGTAAAGAATCCCCTCTCTGCCTTCTGTCAGAACCCTCCCTCTCTCAGAGAATGTTTCCTCTCCCCAGCTTGGTGGGGTTTGGGGATTATCCCTGGGCAGCTAGGTAAATCAAATTTCTCAGCAAATTTACCCCTCCCCTCTGCCGGGTGTTGATTCAATCCAGCTCTTTTGTTCACACAAGCTGCAAGGGGTTCCAGGCAGCCAAAGAAACAGTGAGGAAAGCTCTCTCACCCCTTTACCAGAGCCCTCCCACTCTCAGAGAATGGTCCCTCTCATTGTGCCCTGTCACTGGGTTGCTGGGCCATAGTCGCTGCTCCAACCAGCCTTTTTCCCTGAGGGTGGGGCTCAGCCATCTGTGTTAACCACCACAGGCAGGCTTAAGACTCATGAATCTCTACCCATCAGTCCACGCCATTGATCTGCCTGAAGATAGATGTCCCAAGCTTCTCACTCCAGGCACACACAGCACAGACCCTCGGGCAGGATCCTGTCCACAATCCGCCATCCTGAGGGAGCTAGGCAGTGAATGCCCTCCTAAACCGATTCCATCTTGATAAAAGAAAAAGAATGTATTTTCAAATGTCTTCTGAGATGTATTCACTGAAACACATCCTTCATGATCATGATTTAATATATTTTTATTTGTTGTAAAATTTAATTTGCTTATATTGTGTCAAATATATTTTTCCTTGTAAATTTATGAGGAATATTATAATTTTCTTTTTCTTAGTGTCTATGTCAATTTTTATTAGTGGTAATATTTTATCCTCATAAATTTACTTGGTTCGCTTTCCCACATTTTACATTTTCAAATAAACTTCATCTAAGATTGATGTTACTTTTCTTCTTAAAGATTTGAAAGTATTTGCCAAGTTAACCACTGAAGCCTAGAATTTTTCTTTTGTGGGAATGTACTTTATGAAGACTTCAATGACTTCTTAGATAGGAAAATACTGGCATTGTCTATCATTGTGAGGGAGCTTTGGTTCTGTGTAACTTCATTTAATTTGTGGATTCAATTTAACTGTCCAGTCTTTTCACATACATTTTATAGAGTGTTATATCTCCTTATCTTTTTTCTTGTCTGTAGGGTCTACTGGGGACCATCTGCTTTCAATCACAATATTGAAAACTTGTTTTCTTTTGATTCTGTTGTTCCCTATAGAAATTGATATACAAATTGTATTATGTCATTAAAGTATTTCTTGCCTTTATTTCAGTTCTAATATTTTATTTATTTTTGAAGAAGCTTTAGATTTCATAAATGTTACATTGAAAACATAGGGAATTCCCATATAACCTAACCCTTCCTCCTCCCAAACTTTCACCCATTAACATCATCTTTCATTAGTGTGCTGCATTTGTTACAATTGAGGAACACATATTGAAGCATTGTTACTAACCATGGCCTATAGTTCACATTATGTTTTGTACTTTGCACTGCACTCCCTGGAAAGCAACAAAAGTGCCTGGAGTAGGGGATGCCAATCAACCCTTCCCATCTTTATACACAAACACACCTCCCACATGCAATCCAGGCCTTGGCCCCACAGCATCTCTATTAGTCAGGTTTCTTATCTTTCTGGAAAGATTTCTTTGTAATTCTTAGGATTTATCCAAAAGAACATTAGCAGCCACTGGATCACACAACATCCTTATCAGGGAAACTCCAGAGCCAGGTGTATAAACAGGTGAGCATCTGAAATGTGAGGACACGGGTATATGTACTGCTGTGCTAGGAAACCCTAAGGGTCCCAGAATAGGGAGGTAGCAACAAATCTCCCCCTGCTAGAAGCCCATAGCAGCCAGGCTATGGAGACTCTCCTGCCCATGAATCCCATGGGCAGAAACTTCAGAGGACGTTCCTGCTTGAGCTTCTCAGTTTCTTCTGTCCAAACAGTGAGGTTACCTCAGTACCCTCTCTTCTTCTTACTGTTTTCCCTATTTCCTAAGACCAAGAACCCCTGGGCATATATTTTTTGTGCCTGGAACTTTGACGTTCACAGGTCCCCCAGACAGAGGCAGATGAGACCTGGAATTGTACAGAGTAGCATGACCAGTTGGCTTGTGTCTCCATCTAATACTGGATGACTTCAGCACCTCTGCTGCTCCACCTCCTTCCTCTGTTCCAATTGGGATAGGTGAGTCTATGAGAGGTGGTCATTAAATAGCTCATGTAGAAATAATACTTTACTTGTCTTTATAGCTGCTTCTGTTCCTCATTGTGTGGTCCTTTCCTCTCAATTTTATTAATTAATGTAACTCATTAAGTATGTATTTATTTACTGCTTCCTATATGCCAAGCACTCTTTCTTCATTAGAGTGTCTAATGAGATGTAACAAACTCAGCTGCCAGGAAACAAAGACATTTATTTGGGGTCTTGATATTGCATTTCAGGGAGCACAGATTCAAGTAGCAACTGAAATTGTGTTTTGTCCTGGGATTTTCAGGCAAGGGTATTTAAAGAAGATTATATAATTTTTTTGTGGTTTGTGGATATTTGGGATATTCCAATTGTCCTTCAGATTAGATCGTTTACAGTGTTCTTTATATTTTGGTTTCTGGTGTCTGGATGTCCTTAGGGTTTGAGTTATATTGTTGCTTGAAGCTTTGCACACATTAGCAGTTCATGACATATGAAGCTACAGATAGAAGTAAACTCCAGAATGACCTCCTTTTAAATCCTTTAGCCACATTGACTCTATTTTGTTTTCACCAGAGGAAAATTTTTCTGATAGTTGGAAGCTAATCCTTTTGATACACGGGAAATACATAATATAAATACATATATTTTATGTTTATTGCCACAAAAATTGCTTTCTGTCCTGAATTCAGTGATAAAGAAACTCCCTGGAAAGCAACCAAGAGAGCCTGGAGTAAGGGATGCCCATCAACCATTCCTAACTTTATATACAAACATACCTCCTACATGCAAATCATGCCCTGTGCAGCTGAGAAATTACACAGCCCCTCTATTACACAGTCAGGTTTATTATCTTTCTGGGCAGACTTCTCTGGGATATTTGGTACATCTCCAAAAGTATATGGAATTCTTTGTTCCTTCTTTCTCTTAGTTGCAGACCTCAGCTTTAATCATCTCCAAGTTTTAGAAATAATGTGATGGGATGAGGTCTATGAAGTGGGTGTCTCAGAGTGTTCCTGTTTCTGGCCCTCCCAGGTCCTCTTCCTCTCTTGTGCACCTCTGTGCTCTCCATCACATTCAGTGATGACTGCTCAACCTGGATCCTCCAGGTCCTGGGGGAGGCTGCATAAGAGGAGGCATGGAGGTGCTGGTGCTGGCAAAGCATAGAACTCCATAGACAATTCCAAGAACCAGGGCTCTCTGCAGCTGAGCTCTGAGGAAGATGAGAAAAGAGTCATGTGTTAATGTGGGAGACAAAAATTGAAGGGAAGACAGTGTGAGCTCACATGCAAACCTCCTTCAGGGCAGGAAAGAGAGGACTGGACTTCAAGGGTTTTCAAGATCCACCAAGCCCAGGAGACCATGCCCAGAGATCTGGGGTCAAGTGCTGGGGAAGTCTGGATGATTCTCATATCAATGTTTAATGTTTTCTCTCCCTGATGTACAATTGACATTCCCTTAAGACCTTCCGTAATCTTCTAATTTTATGGCTATATTTATTTTAATGTCAGTCCCAAGGCAGAATTTTTCAAATCAGATATTAATTTTTGAATTTTATTTTTATTTTCCTTCAATTTATTCTTTTGGATGGGTGCAGGGAATTGATGTAAAATATTTTGGTAGTAAGTATGATATTTGGTCTAAGTTTTTTGTGGATATGCTTTTTATCATTTTTAGAATTCTCCCACTTATCCATTCCTATTTTACAAGTTTGTCTAATGAAAGGATGTTGATTTTGACAAGGCATTTTTCTTCTCTATTAAGAAGAATATGAACTATTTCTGTTTCATTCTTTGTACTTAAAATATTTTCATGTGATTTTCTGCACCATGCATTCACTGAAATATACCTTACTTGATCATGATTTTATATATATTTATATGTTGCATAATTTAATTTGCTAATATGGTGTCTTTAACTTGCATTATCTTTATCTCATATATTTATGTGGAATATTGGAATATAATTTTCTTTTTCATAGTGACTTTATGATGTCTATTATTAGAAATATTCATTCCTCATAAAATTCCTTGGGAACCTTCCCACATTTTGTGTTTACAGGTAGACTTCTTGTAAGAGTAATGGTATTTTTTCCCTAAAGGATATGTATTTACCAAGTTAGCCAAAAGGGCCTAAAATTTTTGTTTTGTGGGAATTTTCTTTATGAAGAATTCAATTATTTATTAAATATGGCAATATTGACAGTATCTGTTTTAGTGAATGAGCTTTTGTACAGAATTACTTCTCCAGAATTTGTGTATTTCATTTAACTGTCTAGTATTATGGAATACATTTTATGTAATATCATCTTCTTTTATTTTTTCTTGTCTGTAGAATCTACTGACATAATTCTTTCAATCACAGTACTAATAATTTGTGTTCTTTCTATTTTATTGATGATTCTAGAAAGTGGTTTGACAAGTTCAATTGCCATTAAACTAAGTCTCTTATTTATTAATTTATGCTATATGTTCCATTTCACTTATTTCCACCACTATCTTCAGTATTTTCTTCCTTCTACTCATTTTTTGTTCATTTTACTCTCCATTTTCTGACTTCTGTAGGTGGAACACATTGCAATTGATTTTATTGGTAACCTAATAATTGAAATATCTAAGTTCCCCTACAACTTGCTTTAATTACATCCTGAACAAAATAGTTTAGTGTTTTGTTATCAATTGTTCTCCACACCCCTGCCAGTGATTCTTATCATTTTTAAAATATTTTATTATAGCCATTTTTTGCATATGAAGTAGTAGTTCACAGTAGCATTTCCCTCATGACTACTGATATTCACTCTATATACATGAACTTATTAGTAATTTACAAATATTCTTTAATGAAAGGTGCATTGAAAAATTTTACATAATTTTAAAAATTATTTTATGTCTTTTATTTAGGTTATTTTGGGTAAGTACTCTTTATTTTGAATAGAAATTCTTTATCATACATGTGACGTAAATATTTTCTTCTGATTTGTAACATGACCTTCCAGTTAGTTAGTTATTTTATTAATTATTTCTATTGCAATTGTTTCTAATTTTAAGGAAACCCTTATATTTTGGAGATCTTTGAAGTAAAAAGTTGAGTCCTCTCACCCATGAATATTGCTGCAGTGGTGGGAGAAGGACATCATAGTTCAAGAGACATCCCATCCAAGAGGGGAAGGCCTGGAGGCCCATCCCAGATGCTGGCTCACAGGGATTCTGACCTCCTGTCAAAATGACTGTTCAGGCACCCTTTTCCTTGACCAGCAAATGCTTCTGCTCCTGGGAGAGATGTTCAGCAAAATGCTCTCATTAGCTCTACCCTTGTGTGTACATGTCCACTGAGCACATCAACTTTCTGGGCTGTATATACAGGGTCTCCTCTCATGCATCTTGTTTGGGACAGTGTTGGCTGAGGTGACTGTGATTTGATCAACCATGGGTTCCTGACCCCTGGCAGGCAGCCTGGCTCCTCTCACAGAGTGTCTGCAGGATTCCCAGGCATTGCAGGGAAAGGCAAACCCAACAGGTACACAATAGCTGAGTCTCATATTGCTCATGTTTGCTTCTGTTCTGTTCCTCAAAAGAAGTCATACAAAAGCCTTGGGTTAGCATGGGGGGCAGTACCCATGTGCTGGACACAGGGGGAAGGACAAATTTACATCCATTGCTTCAAAAATTAGATACAGCATGTATATGTGTGTGTATGCATGTGAATGTGTGTATGATGTGTATATGGATGCTAGTGTGATTATGTGCATGTGTGTGTGCACATGCTGATTCCATGTGTGCTTGTGTTTGTGTCATTCAAATAGCAGATATGTGTGTGCATGTGTGTGAGGGTGAGCATGTATGTATGAGTGAATGTGTGTGGGTATGAATGTGTTCATTTTATGGAATTGGTAGATGAGTGAGTGGGCATTCAGCCCCATGATTCTCTATGTGAGTGTTCCCTGTTGGGATATTCAAGTAGAGGTGCATGAAGGAGATGTGAGACATCCTGAATGTCACTGAGAGGCTCTGTATTCACTGTATGTGGGACTGTGTCAGAGGTTCTTAGGGGCTCAAGGGAGGGGGCCCTGGGTGTTCCATAGAATCCTGTGTTTGGTCTCCCTGCAGAATAACTGGGCTGCTAAGGACAATTCACTATGTCAAGAGATTTTATGAATAGTATGTGGTAATTCTAAGGAGCAGTCTGGTGCCAAGGGACCAGCCAGGGAACCCTAGACAAAGATGGTTGAGGGAAAAGCCTTTGAGCCTAAGAGGTCCCTCCCTGCCGGATGGGAGCTGTGCAGAAGGGGGCACTCAGGACCCATGGAGCTCAGGGCCCAGCCCCAGAGCAGGTGCAGAGTCCTCTGGGCAGGGGCTTCCTTTCTTCTCCTCAGGGACTGGGATTTCCTTTTCCAAAACAATCTAAACTAAGAATTGAAATATGGGGCTAATATTCTACTCCTATGAGAGCATTTGCCTAACAATAATGCAATGGGAAGCACACTTAAAAGGGTGTTTCTAGTACTTATATTTGCCTTGATAGTGAGGACAAAGAGGAAAAGGTTGGTTTATTAATTCAGTAGGTACAGAATTTTGCTAAACCCAGTGACCTTATGATAATTGCTCTGTTTCTAATAATAGGGATGGTAACAGCATACACACCTGGGCACCTACTATAAAATTCACAAGAAAAGTTACAAATACATTCCTGAATTTAAATCTTTTCAGAATGAAGTTAGTAGGGGTGAAGCCACATCCTTATATTTTAAGGGTGTGATGAAATATAAAATGACAGGATGGGATGCAGCTGTGCTGGGTTCTCTCCTAACTTGTAGGATCTCATCCACAATCCCAGGATCCAGTAACACAGGCCTCAGGAGGTAGCCATCAGGTCATTTCCAAGAGGACTGATTCCTGGACAGGGAGTTTCCCTCTAGCCATTGTGAACTTCTGCAAACCATTTCTTGTGTGAATAAATTGTCATGGATATGCAAGTTATTTCCACCAATATAGTTGAAAACATTTTCACAGAGTCCAAAATTCCCTGGAATTTACATGGAAAAGAGGAATTGGACATGTCTAGGATCCCTGAATGGATCCATGAATGATTTCCAGGGGCTTTTATAATAAAATATCAAAATTGGAGCACTTAACAAAATACAAATAATGAAATTTGTGTTGGCAAGTATCCCAGATGTCCTTCTGTTACCATATTTAATCCAGGTTCTTGACTTATGCTGCAGAAATGAATTTCAGAGCAAGTCAGGTGAGTGAGGCAAGTAATTTATTAAGAGAGAAGAGAAATAGGAGAAAATAAGAGATCATGGGTCCCTGGTAGAGGGTAAGGTTCTGAAGAGTGATAGAGAGGGCTGATTTATAGACTACAAATTCCCATTATAGATTATAAATGCGCAGGTTTTATTTGCATGTTGATTCATACAGGTGGGACATGGTGAGAGGAGGGTGCAGAAGCCATGAGGGCCCCAAGTGCAGCAACAGGGCACAGAAGCCACCGGGAACAGAAGCAAACGGTGGCATTAGGGATCAGGAACAGGAGCAGAAGGGGAGATTTGACCTTTGCACCTGCTTTTTAAGCTGTTAATTAATCCACCCCTTTGCTAATGGCATGGGAGGAGTTCCAGGTGTTTGCTATTTTGATTGATTACCCCACCGATCAATCCCCTGGGTGCGGCCAATGATAATGTCCTGGGAGAATTATCTGGAGCTTCTCCTGGCTTCCAGGAGAAATCTTGCAAGGATCTTCCAGCAGCCATCTTGGAAGATGTTGACATGGCCCTTTCACCAGGTTCTAGATCTATCTATTCATTCCCTATATGAAGCCTGCTTCACTTCCAGAGATCTCTCCCCCACAGAGTGCAGTCTAGGACAGCCCATTGCTCATGTCTTGTTTCTAGTATCTGCAATCCACCCCTGGATAGGGATGGCAGCCTTTGTACTAGTGATCAGACACTATTGGGTTCAGCCTTCTACTTTCAACAGGGCATGGCTTGCTGCACATCAATTTTTTAAGGGGCTATATCTTACTTTGGCCCCTTTCCACAATTGTGACTTAAACCCAAGAGGTGTTTGTTTAGAATGTTGCCTTTGCCAAAACCCCACCCAGATCCAATGTCAGTGCTGGCCACACTCAATTCACAGGGTAAGTCAGGGTCCAGCCCCCTTAATGCTTGAGCCTGTGCTATTGCCCTCTTTACTTCTCTAAAATCAGTGAGCTGGGGATCCTTCCATTCCAAAGCATGGCCTTTCCTGATTAATGCATACAATGGGTTTAATATCTGAGGCAAATGAGGGATGAAAGGTCTCCAGTACCCCAACAACCCCAGAAATACCATCACTTGTGGAGTTTGTGGTGTGGGAAAACATTGTACTTTATGGATTACAGCAGAGCATATAGTTTTTACCTTAACTGACTAAACAACCCTTAAGAATTTGACAGAGCAGCCTTAACCTTGCAGCTTGCTCCAATTGACTGCCCATTCCAGGTTTTTAAGATGAGATACTATTGTCTCTGATGCATCTTTTAATTCTGAAAGAGAATTACTCATTAACAGAATGTCATAGAATTACAGCCACAGGTTTCTTCCACAAGGCCAGATCCCTTGCCCCAGGCCAGGACAGATTGTCTGGCTATGCACATAGCCTTGGGAGAGCACTGTAAAAGCCCATTGTTGGCCTTTCCATATGAATGTGAATGCAGGCTGGCTTGACTTGTCTAAGGAAATAGTAAAGAAATTAGCAAGATCTAAAACAAAGTGGTAATGACATTACTGGGTACTAATTTCTTGCACTAAACCAGTAATGTTTGAGACAGCTGCATAAGCAGTTGTGTTACTTATTTAATTCATGATAATTTACTGTCATGCACCACCTCATGGCAGCCTCCCATGGCCACCTTTTTTTTTAATGTAGCCAGAGGGCTGTTTGTCAGTGGAGGTGGGACAAATCAAACTAATACCAGCCAAAGCCTCTGCCTCTTAATTTCCAGGTGGAGAGGATGTTTCTGTGATGTATAACAGTTTTTAAAAAATAATTAAAACCATGATTAACATTATACTATTGTCTAATATTATGCAGAAAACATGATTAAACTTCTAGGAATTTTATAGTGTTTAAGTATTTATAGGAACATTTTACCCATAGAACTTTGATTAACAGGTTAGAAAATTACTTTAAATTTTAGAACATTTTCTAAACACCTTTCATTTAATTTATAACATATGAAGTGAACATGATTATTTTATTACTTCACCTTTTTTCAAGGTGAAAACACAAATTTTTCCAATAGTTTGAAATAAAAAGATACTTTCCAGGATTTGACTATGACAAAGCAAAATGTTAAAAGTTGTTGGGTTTGAACATTATGCTCTTTTAAAAGTGAGAAGGCTTATTTTCAAAACCACCAAGGACCTGCTAAGGTTAAAGTGAAAAGGAAACAAGACCCCCCCAATTCTCCCCAGCTGGAACCCCAAGCTTATAAAATATGTATGGTCATTAAAAACCCTGACACCCATCCAGGCCTAATGGGGGAATGGCGCCACTCTTGCTGGGAAAAGGTCAATCACAATCACTCCCCATCCCCTGCTGAGATGCTAATGGCAAATATTTGCTTCTGTAACTCTGCTTGCTTGCTTTGATTGAACCCCCATAAGGAAATTTATATGTGTAAACCTACCAATCCTGTCCCATCTTTTGGTGTGCGTGGAAAAGTTTGGCGCATGCGGGAAGAAAGTCGATAAAGGCTGCAGCCTCCAGATTTTTAGGCGCGACTCTTACTAAGGAGCACGCCACAGCCAGTAATAAAGGTTCCATTAATTTTTTTCTCCTGGGAGCTGTTATTTATATGAAATAATCCACTTCATTCTGGAGGCCCCAGCGGGATAGACTGGGGCCGGCCACACTGAGGCCTTCAGGGGGAAGGCCTCTGAGGAAGGTTCCTCAGACCCGGTAGGTCCTCAGTCTGGCCAGAAACTCCATGGGAGATTATTAATTCAACCTAAGGAATGGCCAGTTATGTTCTGCTTTGGTAAGTTTGGATCCAGGGGAGGCTGTTGGGCTGCCGGACGGATGCAGCGTTACTTCCACGGCCTGGCCACCGGGTGAGACGTAACCCTGGGCCTCCGAATAGGCTCAAGGTTCATGTGTCTGTGTGTATAGCTGGCTGTCTGTCCATATCTTTTCTGCTCAGTTTCTGTTCTGTGCTCCTTTTGATTGTTACTAATGGGTCAATCCTCCTCTTGTCCTACCACATCCCTTGCCTGTTTTCTAAAGAACTTTCAGGAATTCAAGAAGGCAGTGGCTGGATATGGAGCCAAGGTCAACCTGGGGACCCTCCAAATCCTCTGCAAATTGGAGTGGCCCACCTTTGGTGTGGGCTGGCCATCTGAAGGAACCACGGACCTCCCAACAGTCTACAATGTCAGGAGGGTCATCTATGGCAAACCTGGTCACCCGGACCAGATTCCTTACATTGATGTGTGGATAGATCTTATAGACACTCACAAGAAAATAAAAATTTGTTTTGTAGGACAAAGGCACCCAGCCCAGCCAGAGCCCCAACTTCCGTTGAAAGCTCCCATTAAGAACCCCAGTCCTCTGGTCCTGCAGGACGCTCCTGATGAATCCCACCTTACCTACCCACCCCCCAATCTACCTCTCATCCCCCTCCATCTGCCCCCTCCCCATCCACTCCTCCTTCTTTCCCTCTAAACCAATCACCTACAGACAGCCTATACCCTTCACTTCCCACACTCTGATACCTCTGTAACCAGCGCCCCCATATGCGAAGGGGCACCCATTATCAGGCTTCTGCAGATCCCTGCAACTTGCCTGACTCAGTCCCCTTACTGCCCCTCTGCCAAGCAGGTCCAGACCTTAGTGACAAAGGTCTCCCGTTCATGGTATATGCCCCCTTTTCATCTACAGACCTGTATAACTGGAAAAATCAAAATCCACCGTTCTCTGAAAAACCCGATGGCTTAATTTCTCTCCTAGAAACTATCTTTTTCACCCATAATCCCACCTGGGATGATTGCCAGCAACTCTTACAGGTCCTATTCACTTCGGAGGAGAGAGTTCGTATCCGGAGGGAAGCTGTAAAACCATCATGGGTCAAGACGGCCAACCCACTACTGACCCTACCCAAATAGAAACTGTGTTTCCCTCAACCAGACCAGACTGGAATTACAATCAGGATCAAGGTAAGGAGGCTCTCGAATGGTTTTGCCAGACTCTCCTACGTGGCCTTTGAGCTGCTGCCAGAAAGCCAACGAATCTTTCCAAGGTGAGTGAAACCACCCAAGGGCCTAATGAGTCACCCTCTGCTATTTTAGAGCATCTAATAGAGGCCTATATAAATTACACCCCTATAAACCCTGAGGCACCTGAAAATCGTACGGCTATATATATAGCATTTGTATCGCAGTCTGCTCCTGATATACATACGAAAGAAATTGCAAAGGCTAGAGGGGTTTGAAGGGAAGCTATTATATGAACTGATGGAGGTGGCACAGAAGGTGTATAACAATAGGGAGGATGCCGATACTCTAAAATCCAAGAAGGTGGCAAATGTCCTGCTGAGCACAATGGTGACAGAGAGCGCTAGGGTCTCTTCCTCCTGTGGATTCTCTGGGAACCAGAGAAAGCCAAGGCAAGGTAGATCAGGACTGCAAAAGGACCAGTGGGCTTAATGCAAAGAAAAGGGACACTGGAAAATGAATGCCCCCAATTCCAGGCAGACCCCAGCCCAGTCCTGCAGTTGCTGAACTGACAGGGCCAGGGCTCACCAGGGCCTTGGGAGCCCATGGTGAAACTAACAGTCGGGGGCAGCCCTGTTAGCTTCCTGGTTGATACAGGGGCTACATACTCCGCCCTAAAATCAGACCCTGGTCCCTTTAAGGCTGAGCATACTCTGGTTCAAGGGGCCACCGGGAAGATACACTCTTATCCCTGGACCACCACCCGGAACATTAATCTTGGATCTGGGACCGTCACCCACTCTTTCCTCATTATGCCCGACTGTCCCTACCCCCTGCTGGGACAAGGCTTGCTACAAAAATTGAAAGCCACCATCTCCTTCCGGGATGCTGAGATGAACCTAAAGTTCGGCGCTCAGCCCCAGACCCTCCTAGTAACCTGCCCTATTTCGGAAGAATATCTCCTAACAGGCCTCGAGACACCACCAGTGGCTAATCGGTTGCTACAAGAATTCCAGCACCTGGTTCCTGGAGTCTGGGCGGAGACAACCCCCCCTGGGCTGGCTCCGCATCAGGCCCCGTGGTGGTGCAACTACTCAGCACATCTCTCCCTATACGGGTACAGCAGTATGCAATCAGCCACAAGGCCAGGACTGGAATTGAAAAACACATCAACCATCTACTCGATGCAGGTATTCTTATTGCTTGCCAGTCCCCGTGGAACACCCCCTTAATTCCTGTGCAAAAGCTGAGGAGCACAGACTATCTGCCGGTACAGGATCTTAGAGAAGTAAATAAGAGGGTTGAAACAATACACCCTCCCGTCTCTAGCCCATTCACGCTTCTAAGCCAGCTCCCTCCGGAACATACTACCTACACTGTCCTGGATTTAAAAGATGCATTTTTTTCTATACCTTTGGCACTGGTTAGCCAGCCCATTTTTGCCTTTGAAGACCCTCGGCCCAAGGGATGTGGGCAGCTGACGTGGACCAGGCTTCCCCAAGGATTCAAAAAACCCCACCTAGTTTGGGGAGGCTCTGGGGTGAGATTTGTCCCTCTTCAGAGAGCAGCATCCAAGTGTTGCCCTACTCCAGTATGTAGACGACCTCCTTCTAGCCGCACTGGACACAGACTTATGCAGAGCAGCAACTCTCAGCCTACTCAAAGCCTTGGTGGAAATGGGATTTCATGTATCCACCAAAAAGGCTCAGCTCTGCCCCCACTCCAAAACATATCTTGGATACATCTTAGAAAAAGGGGAGTGTCGACTTTCACGCGACAGGATACAAGCCGTATTGGGCATCCCTGCGCCAACCTCGAAACTACAGGTACGCGAATTTCTTGGCATGGTGGGATATTGCAGACTGTGGATCCCCGGATTTGCAGAAATTGCTAAGCCCCTTTACGCCACCATGGCAGTCAAGGGAAGTGACTTGTTGTGGGCCAAAGAGCAGCAGGAAGCTTTTACGTACCTGAAGACAGCTCTGGTGAGTGCTCCCGCCCTCAGGTTGCCTGACTTGTCCAAACCCTTTCATCTATTCATTGATGAAAGTCACGGGGTTAGCAAAGGAGTCTTAACCCAGTCCATTGGGTCTTGGTGCCTACCAGTAGCATACCTCTCAAAAAAGCTGGACTATGTAGCTGCTGGATGGCCCAACTACCTAAGAGCCGTCGCGACCACTGACCTTTTAGTTAAGAAAGCCTGTAAGTTAACCTTTGGCCAAACTCTGGTGGTAACGGCCCCATATTTGGTAGAAGCCCTCCTCCACAGTCCCCCAGACCACTGGATATCTAATGCCAGAACACGTAATATCAAGTGTTATTGTTGAACCCACCCTCTGTGGTATTCTCAAAAATGATGGCGTTAAATCTGGCCACCGTGCTCCCTGACTCTAGCGCCTCGCCCTCCCCGGTGACACACGACTGCTTACACTTGCTGGAAACCATGACAGGGCTATGCCCAGACCTCACCGATGTGCAGCTGCCTGAGGCATCCCATAATCTCTATGTAGATGGCAGCAGTTTTGTTAAAGATGGAGTCCTTTATGTGGGAACAGCAGTAGTACAGCTACGCAAAACTATCTGAGCTCAATCGTTAAGCCATGGCACCTCCGCCCAACTAATAGCCCTTACTCAGGCTTTAAGATGGGCAAAAGGCCGAACTGTCAATATTTACATGGACAGTCGCTATGCCTTTTCCACAGTCCATGTAAATGGTGCACTGTACCAAGAGGAAGGATTCCTAACATCTGGAGGAAAAAAGATTAAAAATTGAGCTGAAGTCCTAGCATTATTAGAAGCCATTTTGTTCCCTGAGTAGCCATTGTTCACTGCAAGGGACACCAGAAGGGAAACACCCTGCAGGCTGAAGGCAACCGACTAGCAGATGAAGTCACGTGAGCCACTGCCTTCCTACTGGTCACCCCGTCCAAATGCTCCCGACAGTCCCTAGCTGGAAACTCCCGGTACTATGCTACTCCCCCAGAAGACGTCAAGCACCGGGAAGGTCTAGGGGCTAAAATTTCCCCAGAAGCTTGGTTAGTCCTGTCCGATGGCAGGACATATCTACCTGAAGCAGTGGGAAGGCATTCAGTCAAAAGGCTGCATGACACCACGCATATGTGTGGCACTAAGTTAATAGAACTAATAAAAAGAGACTTTTATTTCCCAGGTTTGTCTAAAATCAGTAAAACCATCACATCAAGATGCAAAGTCTGTGCCAGGGAAAGTCAGAGAGGAGGTACCCAAGCTCCAGCGGAACTAGACTCTGAGGGATGGAACCAGGGGAGCACTGGGAGATACTTTACTGAAATAAAGTTGGGAAAATACGGGTATAGGTAACTCCTGGTGCTGGTAGATAAGTTTTCGGGATGGTTGGAAGCCTAACCGACTAAAAATGAAACAGCCACAGTAGTAGTTAAGAAGCTGATAGCAGAAATCATTCTGAGATTCGGGCTTCCTCTTAGAATAGGGTTAGATAATGGTCCAGCCTTCATAGCACAGGTGACTCAACCATTGGCTAAAGCCCTGGGTATAAATTGGAAACTGCACTTTGCATTTTGGCCCCAAAGTTCAGGACAGGTTGAAAGGATGAACCGCACCTTGAAAGAAACCCCAGCCAAGTTGGCTCTGGAGTCTGGCGAAAACTGGGTGAGTCTTCAACCTTTTGCCCTCCTTAAGGCCAGATGTACCCCCTAAGTGCAGGGCATTATGCCCTATGAAATATTATTTGGCAGGCCCCCACCCCTGTTGTCCAATTTGGGGTTGGAAAAAATATCTGAATATGATAACCAATATCTTTTCTCTACTTTAAAGCTGCTGGACCAGGTTAGGAAAATTGTCAATTGAACGGTCCAAGAAGCCCACCCCCCTCGTCCATGTACTAACCCTCCTTTATTTCAGGTGCAGCCCAGAAATCTAGTCTGGGTATGGAAGCTCCAAGCTGGAACACTTGAGCCACAGTGGACCAGTCCATATGTGGTGATCCTCACAAAACCCACAGCAGTAAAAGTCACAGGGAAAAGACCCTGGATACATGTGTCCCAGCTAAAGGTTGTCAGGTCTGGTACTGGGGACTCAGAGGCAGAAAAGTGGACAGTCACCAGAACAGAAGACACCTTAAAGATCAAGATTTGCTGAACGAGAAAGACTAAGGGTGGGGAAGAAGGAGGGATATGGCAACAACCAGGCAAATGAGTTTGCTGCCCTCTTGGTCATTAGCATGTGTGTCAATAGTTTTCGATTAACCTCCTATAACTGGGGTATTATAAAGACAAGGGATGGAAAGGTTCTAAATGTCACAAACTACTGGGAAAAATCCCACCCTCTCTTTGACCGGTGTGTCCTCCTTGGGGAGAATTGGAACAACCTAGACATAGAGCCAGATGGCCCTCCTGTAGGTCACAGATGTGGAGACAAATATTTAGAAAGAGCACGAACCCAGGCCAAGCTCTATGCTTACCCTGCAGATGGGCCCCCAGAATGCCATACTCAAGGGCAGTACTGCTGTGCTCAATGGGGTTGTGAAACCCTAGCCCCATGGGCTTTCAGAGATACTGCTATCAGCCTCTTCAGGGGAGCACAACCCCTGAACCCAACCATAAGGTCCGGTAACCCCATTCACATTTGTATTATTAATGGGTTCAATGATGTCTGGGAAGGAGGCAAAACATGGGGCCTCAGACTATATGTAGTTGGTCAAGACCCTGGAGCTGAGTTTACCATCCAATGGGGTATTCTAAAACCCCCTCCACCCCATCCGGTGGGCCCCAACTGGGACATTCTCCTTAACCCAGAACTGGTAATTCCACCCAAAAGAAAACCAGGACCCTTAACATCCCCCAAGCAAAAACCCACCAGAACCCCCTTGTTGTCAATGTTGTCCTCTGTCTTCACTTTCTTAAATGAGAGCCAGCCAAATGCCAGCAACAATTGCTGGCTCTGCCTAAACCCCCAACCCCCTTATTACATTGTAATAGGAGCAAATGGAAGCACTATCCCCAATATATCACTGTATGTTCAAAAGATATCAGTAAACAAGAGCCAAAGTTTATGTAAGTGGGTTCATGAACCAATTCTAACTCTGGGGGACTTACAAGGTAATGGCACCTGTTTTACCCCCTCCTCAACCAAAATCAATGCAACCTTCCTAGGCCCCCACTGTTCATCAGTTGTTTTCTCTGATGAAACCGATGAATCCTATTATTGGAAAACCCCCAATGGCACCTGGTTCACCTGTACCCAAGGAATCACCCCTTGTCTCTCCCCCCAAACATTGTCACAATCTAGGGCTGAAAAAGACCCAGTCAATTGCATCCTGGTGCATATCATCCCACAATTATACTGATATTCAGGTGAAGGAGGCCGTGAGCATTTTAGAACTATGAGTCGGTTTAAAGGAGTTCCTATTCTCATTCCCATTATGGTCAGCCTTGGGATTGGGGGGGTCAACAGCCTTGGGAACGGCAGCCATGATCACCAGTAAAGAAAATTTTAACACCTTATCCACTCAAGTTGACATAGACCTAAAAGAGTTAGAAAAATCAGTTAGTCATCTTGAAAATTCCTTATCCTCTCTGGCGGAAATGGTTCTGCAAAATAGCCGTGGGTTAGATCTATTATTCTTAAAACAGGGAGGATTATGTATAGTTCTAGGCAAATCCTGCTGTTTCTATGCTAACACTCAGGAGTGATAAAGGAAAGCCTCTCATTAGTCAGAAATAGGCTAGAGGAATGAGAGGAACTCAGAACAAAAGTACAAACTGGTACGAAAGCCTGTATTCATGGTCCCCATGGCTAACTACCTTAATCACCGCTGCTGCAGGACCACTCATCCTCATTATGCTAGGATTTCTATTGGGCCCTCTTTTCATTAACTGTCTCACTTCCTATATCCGAAAAAGAATACAGGCAGTAAAACTGTTGGTGCTACACTCGCACTACATGCCTCTTGCTACTGACGCAGAGTCAATGGTTTGACTAATGCCATTACAGGAGTAGGGAATGCAAAGGAAACAAGAACACCCCAATTCTCCCCAGCAGGAACCCCAAGCTTATAAAATATGTGTGGTCGTTAAAAACCCGGACACCCATCCAGGTCTAATGGGGGAATGGCACAACTTGTGCTGGGAAAAAGTCAATCACTCCCCCGCCCTTTAATATGCTAACGGCAAATATCCGCTTCTGTAACTCTGCTTGCTTGCTTTGATCAGAACCCCATATAGAAATATATATGTTTAAACCTACCAATCCTGTCTTGTCTCTTGTGCGTGGGAAAGTTTGGTGCACGTGGGAAGAAAGTCTATAGAGGGTGCAGCCTCCAGATTTTAGGTACGACTCTTACTAAGGAGCACACCCCGGCCGGTAATAAAGGTTCCATTATTTTTTTTCTCCTGGGAGTTGTTATTTATATGAAGTAATCCACTTCAATATCATATATCTGTGAATTAAATAAACCCTTTGAATTATGTTATTTAATTGCCTGAACTTTACGGTATATTATTTATAAGTCAACAAAGCTATTTAAAAAATCAAATGGTGCCTAGAGAGAAAGGAAAGAAGAAGGAACAGAAATTAATGAAGTATGAGAAAATCTGAGGGAGTTCACTTTCTGATTTGTAGTGAGGATTACATGTATGTAAATATATGCAAATATTTATCAAATTGTATACATTAGTGTATGCAATTATTTGTATGTAAATTACAATTTAATAAGAACTAGCCATTTATCCCTGTTTTCTAGTTCATTAACATATTCATTTAGTAAAGCCATAGACCTCTTATAAATTTTACATTCTAGTTTAGTTCTGACAATGGGAGGAGTTTTTCACTAAAGTGGAAGTTCTCTTGCACTTCTATTCCACTCTTGGTTAATTCCAGTAGCTTGGACCTAGCCTGAGCCATTTTACTGCAGTTTCTGTGCAAGACTGACCCTAGTCCAGGCATGGAGTTTCTTCCCAAGATAGATGCAGTTTCTGAATACCAGGTTTATTCATCCATCGCATACTATTACCTGGCTGTTTTTGCTCAGGCTTTTCTTCATTCCAGATATATTCACATAGCTTATTACCTCTTAGGGTATATTGTTTCCCTCTGCGATCCAAACAATTTGCTTTGGGGCTCCCTTGAACCTCACAGAGCTCCCACTCCTATGGTTAATGACATTCCATTTTCATCACCAGTTTGATGCTGAACACCTGGAAAGGTCTGTATTTTATCCACTGTTCCATTACCATAACCAAGCTGGTTGTACCCTGTTGTCACATAAAACAATGCTATTTTGTAAATATTGATTCAGAGAATGAAGTCATACTAAGGTTATTTTGAGTGTAAAGAAATGTATTCCAAATGATTGGAAGAAGGTAAAGTTTCAAAACTGTAGTATCATAAGGCTAGTTGGACTAAATATTAGCTACAAAATCCCATCATGCAAATTAGATGGCATAATATTGGACAGAATAAACTTCAATTTGTTGACAGTTTCTTCTAGGTAAAACACCACATTTCTTCACAGAACTACTGACAATATGCTGCACAATGGAATGACTTTTGTTTGATTCCCAGGTGATTGCCTCAAAACATCTTCATTCTTTCCCATATTCTCTTTTATGGTGTGTAGTGAGCTCTGTCTTAAAATTCTAAAATTTGATGAGATATTTTGGATTTGAATATAGTTATAATAGTCCAAAGAAGAAAACAAGTATAGCAGTTTGATATTGTTAATGAATTCCAAAAATAGATATTCTATTATGTTGTAAATTGGTCTGTTCCTCTGGGTACATTAGATTGTATTGTATTCAGAATGTTCACTCTTATTTGATTAAATTATGATTAAGGCTTTGACTGGGCCACATCAGTAGGATGTTGAGTCCCCACTCTCTTGTTAGATGGGGACTCACAGAGAAAATGGCAAGACAGAGGAATTAGAGACAGCCCAGGAATTAACACAGAGAAGCAGATATGTGAGGGGAAAATGAAGGCTTCATTAGGCACTGCAGAGACCTTGAGAAGAAAGACTAGCAATTCACCTGTTAGTCTACAGCTGGCTTTGTGGAAAGAGCAGAGCAGTTTAGTCCAGACAGAGATGAACCCTGGGAAGAGAGGAACCCAGGAAGCCAGAACCCTTGCAGACATTGGCAGCCATCTTGGTTCAACATTTGGCAACAGACTTTGGTGAGGCAAGTAACTTATGCTTTATGGCCTGGTAACTGTATGCTTCTACCCCAAATAAATATCCTTTATAAAAGCCAACAGATTTTTGGTATTTTGCATCAGCACCCTTTTGGCTGATTAATACAACAAGGTAATATAAAGAAAAAAGCCCCTGTCTGAGCAATTCTTCAAAGAATGGTTAACTGAAAGTAGGATAGGGGAGGAGGCTAACGAAGGGCGTATTGGGTTTCCTGTCTTATTGTCATAAATTCATAATTTCTGGTACTATTATGCCATATTGTCAAATTGTCATAATTTCTGGAACTATTACTAGTTCAAACATCTAAAATATATGGAATTTTTAATAGCTAAGCTTTTTTTCATAAAAGTAATTTGACTGCACATAGCCAATTTACTATTTACTGTGGTGGAATTTGTTACACCCATAAATTTCCTAATCCTTCAATATGAATAACTGTGAAAGCACTCATTTATGGAGAGACAGCTATTCTAATCACTTTTCAGTTGTTATGTAACTAACCATTGCCAGGACTTAGCAGAGGACAGCAGAGTTATTCAGGTGGGAAAAGGAGGAATTGTAGCCTGAAGCTCAGCTCAGAAAATTCTTTCTTCCCAAGTGGCCTCTGGGAAATCTCTGGTTTGTGACCAAAAATCCACTTTGGGACAATGAAACATTGACCACACAGATAATAACCTGTTGTGCTGAAGCAAATGACACTCAGTGGAGAATGATGGGGCAGGCTCAGGGACAGTGTGACTAGGCCTGTCCCATCCATGTCATTTGTCAATCTGTAAAATGGGAAAGGAAAAGTGAAGTATGCTTTATATACTGAAGGATCAGCACCACCAGGGTTCAATTGAAGGTACCTGTCTCCCTGAAGCTTGCTTTGTTTGGATATCTTTGTTGAAAACCTAATTCATGTTTTCAAGAACAGACCCAAGCTTCTTGCTTTCTGGATGACATCACTGCTTCACCTTCCCTTCACAAGGGATCTCTGGACCTACAGTTTTCACTGTCTTCCTAGTAGAAAGCAAATTTTAAAACAATGGTGAAGCATGGATACTATGGGTAGAATTGATTACAAAACTCTCTACAGCCAATGAACTATTCTTATGGCAAACTCCTGAACCAGCATATCCACCACAGAGAGTCTTTCCAGAATTTTGTTCTTCCTCCTTCCCAAGCTAATACAGTAATCCAAACTCTTCTATCATCAAAGCAATTATTTGTAATTCTGGAAGCATCAATGATTAAGAATCTCCATATATCTTTCAAGTCTTTATTCAGACTGTAGTCCAATTCCTCCATGAAAATTATGCTTTCCTGCCCAAAGCATCAAAGGAATTTGGTACAGTTCATGACCTCATGGTCCTCAAGGCAGCAACAAAATATTTACACTAATGTTTCATCTAGTCTAGTGTGTTTGTAGTTTGCCCCATACAGCTACCTCCTCTGATACTGTCCTATCTCATCACCTGCTTTCCCAAACTTCCATGAGGGTGGGATGTCTTGTCACATGGCTCCAGATATTGTCCTTAATTCTAATATTTTGCCATCAAATTTGGTGACTGCAGTGTTCTTATCTAGTGTTGTTTACCTCTCAAAACTCTTTATGCATCCTCTTACAGACCTAGTGATATCTGTCCTGTCTCTTTCTTAATTTTAATTCAATTCACTAATTTTACTGCATAGCCCATGGCCATATGTTGTATTCAAGGCCAGTTTATAAGGTGAGAAGTTCTATGGTATTTTTAGAACAAGTGGATCTAAATCTGTCAATGTGCAAGATGAAGACACTAAGACTGAGGTTGGTTGAACTCCCAAATTTGCATAAATGCAATATATCAGGTGTAGGAGCATTTCAGGTATCACTTATGCCATCATGGTCATCAGAGATAAGGGTTCCCACAGAAAATAACTGCCATAGCAGTTCTCCCATCCCACTACGAAGACATGTAATATGAGTGCTGTGTAATGACTTCCAGAAAATTGTGAGATGGCAGATCCAAATGTCCTTACTTCCACAGCAATTGAAAAAAAAGCAGAAGCTCCAAGAAACAACTTTGTCAGGGAATTTACATATTATATATATGCAAATCCTTGGAGTAGTGACACAGTAAACATATTCCCCAAGTCATCCTTAATCCTTGGCCACATCTGGCTGCCTGACCAGCTCATTAATCACATTTCTGGCTTGGAAGTAGAGGAATTTGGGCTTGGTGATGGGGCACCCCAAGGAGAGGAATGTGTTCTCTGATGGCTCAGTTAACATCCTCCTTATGGTGGTGGCCCTAAGACAATGACCATGTATTTCAAATTACATACAGATACCTCCCAAATGCAAACTCATTTCTGCAGACAGATGAAACCACAGCACATATTTACTTAAATTCAGGTCTTTCTTCAGTCTGGAAAATATTTCCTGGTCATCATGGACCTCATCCACAGGAATATGAAACCCCTGTGGTCCTTCCTCTTTCTGGTGGTATCTTCCAGGTGTAAGTGCCTCAGGGCTTCAGATAATAAGGTAATGGGGATGATGCGTCTGAGCACAGGATTCACTGTGGTTCTCCTTATCCTCAGGTTTCTTGTCCCAGGTGAAGCTGCAGGAGTCAGGACTTGGCCTGGTGAAGCCCTTGCAGATCCGCTCCCTCCCCTGCACTGTCTCTGGATTCTCTGTAACCAGCAGTGATGTGAGCTGGATCCACCAGGCTCCAGGAAAGGGACTGGAGTGGGTGGGTGACATACATAGTAGGGGAAGATCATGCTATAATCCAGCTCTTCAGTCCCAAATAAGCATCATCAGGGACACCTCCAAGAATGAAGTGTATTTAAATTTGGGCAGCCTGAAACCTAAAGGACTCAGCCATATGTTACTGTGCAATTGACACTGTGAGAGGAAGTCAGGGTGAGCCCAGGAACAAACCTCCCTTGCAAGGAATGGGAAAGGGCTGGGCTGCAGGGGGTCCTTGTGACCACCAGGAGCACCCAAGGGGCAGGTGCAGAGAGGGACTGACCCTGACTAGGATTCTCTCTTTTTGCTCCATAAAATGTATCCCACAGGGAACTGCCATTGCACCTTGTTAAACAGTGCTATAATATGCCCAAGATTCAAGCAAAGTACAGATTTTTTTTAAAAAGTTATTTCATGCATGTTTATATTCTCCACCCCTCTCACTTCCTTTTCTTCTCATTATGGCTGAAAGTTTAAGTAAAGCTGGTTTAAATTGAATTTATGAAGTTCTTTTCCTTAACTTATACCAGTCTTCTGAGATTGTCCATGCTAAATAGCCCTCTCCTTCCATCAGGCAGGAATTGTGCTCTCAGGTGGAAGGAAAAAGTGAGAAACCCTGGCATGGCCTCAGGGTCAGCACCCAGATGTTTCAGTTTGTTCTCTCCATGCCTTGTGGGATAAAAGACCATGTCCCTGTGCTTATTTTAAATCCCTTATAAATTCTCATGCTATTACATGGAATGTTATAATGATGTCACACACAGAGAACACACTTTTTCAATGTATACATAAGGAGATGATAAATTATAGGAAAAAATAAAAGACTCAAAATATTTGCTAGTTTTCACTTCTCCAACAAGCATCCCTAAAACTATTGAAACTTAATTATTGTTTTTAGTTTAATTTTCAGGGATGCAATAATCAATCATTTATCTATATATTCTTTTACCCAAAAATTCTCAAGTATTTTCATATAAGGAATATGTCAAGCCATAAATTTCCAGTTTTCTGTGAAGAAGTCAGTCATCAGGAAGAAGTAATGTACACACTTAATCCTGTCTGCACAACCACAGGTTTCTGCAGGCAGAGCTGATGGGCCATCCTCCCAGGGAGCCCAGTGTGTATCAGACTTGTGCTTGGACCTCACATTGTATGGCATCCTAGAAAGCCCAGGACATTGCCATCTGCCTCCATCCCATTCAGCACCTTAGACTGGTAAGTAGCTCTCTCCTTGGTGTATCTTGTGTTTAGGTGATGAGAGTTCCTGTTCCTGGCTGTCAGGGCACAGGTGCACTTCCTGGATCCAGCCCAGGGGTGATGACACTCTTCTAGAATACTAGTATCACCCATGAGATAACTGGCTCTATTTCCATTGTATTTTCTGAATTCCAGCTTCCTGGTACAAGGCTGGGGTATTTGGGTGGGATCAACAGTGGAGGGAACATCATCCACAGAAGAGCCATGGGGGCTCACAACAGACTTACCAGGACCTTCCAGAGCCAGGTGCAGCCTCTGAACTGTGAGGATACAGGTGTGCTCAGTTCTGTGCTAAGAAAACACCAGGGACCCCAGGGAAGAGGGAAGATGCAAAATCTCCCTGATGGGAAGCACAGAACGGGTGGGCCAAGGGGTCACTACTGCCCATGGAACACAGGGGCCAGATCCTTCAGTGAGTGGTTTAGGAGGTTACTATCTGAGCCTCGGGGTCCCCTCCATAGAAAGCAGAGAGATTGCCACTGAACCCTATACTCTTCTTACTGCCCTGTTTTCCTCATTTCCTCAGACCCACAGAAGTAGGGTATATAATTTTTTCCCATGAATCTGTAAGTTTCACAGGAACCTGAGAAAGGGGCAGATATGATCTGGAATTGTACAGAGTGATGAGATGAGCCAGCTCAAGTCTCTTCACACCTGATGATTTCAGTAGCTCCTGCTGCTTGACCATATTCCTCTGTTCAAATTGGATGTGATTAGTCTTTGAGAGATGGCCAATAAAAAGGTCATGTAGAAATTATACTTTATTATCTCTAGCTCTTCTCAGTTTCTTGTTATTAGTCCTATTTTATTCATTAATATGTTCACTCATTTAACACATACTTATTTACTGCCTTCTATAAAACATGGACATTCCACGATGGTTAGAGAAAAATATCCTCTTCACAGGAATGTAATTCTTGT
>JAQZBX010035004.1:0-24758 GCA_029593785.1 Cabassous unicinctus
AAAAAAAAAAAAAATTTTTTTTTAATTAAAAAAAAAAAAGATTAAAAATGTTCATGTAGGGAAAGCAGCTGTGGCTGAATTGGCTGGGCAACCGTTTACTGTATGGGAGGCCCCTGGTTCGATTCCTGGGGCCTCCTGGTGAATGCAAGCCGGCACGCATGGCGTGGCTGGCACAGCAAGATGATGCAACAAAGGGAGACAAGCAGACACAGAAAAACACAAAGCAAAATGGACACAGCGAGCACAAGCAGCAAGGGGGGGATAAATAAATTAAAAATTATAAATAAATTTTTTAAAAAATGTGCATGTAGTGTGATCATGGCTGTGTAAGAATCTCATGCATGGAAAAAGAAAATGAAATGAAACAATTAATTTTATCATAAACAGCATCCTATTCAAAGTGTATAACTCTGACAAGTAATTCTGAGAAACCCAAAGGTTTCCAGGATTCATGAAAACTCAATAATGTGGAATATTCAGAGTCCTGAAGAGCTGTGATATTCAGTAAGGAAGAAGGAACATACCCGCAGCCCAGAGAAAGAGAGTGGGAGGACAATTTCAGGTCAAGCTGAGGCAGCCTCGGCTGGCCTAGATTAGAGGCATTGTCCCTCACCCAGGTGGCTGTGGCCGAGACTACTTCTTGTCTAGGAATTGGAGCCCTAATTTTTAACTGGGTACATGGCCATTCAGAAGAGAGACTACATTTATCAGTGTCTTTGGAAGCTGGGGGTGGCCATGTGACTCAGTTCTGACCAATGGGCTGTAGGCAGAAGTGTCACCTGTGACTTCTGGCAAGTGTCCATACAGGAAGTGCTATAGCTGCCTAACCAATTACCCCTAAACTTAACAGTTTAAGACAAGAAACATTTATTGTCTCACTCACTTTCAGAAGCCTGGGAGGGGCTTAGTTGGGTGGTTCTGGCTCAGGGTTTCTCATGAGAGGGCAGTCAAGACTTGGGCTGGGTGCCTGCGAATATTCTCGCTGTCCTGATTTTGTGATAATCAGGGTAGGCTAAACATTCGCTATATTAGAAACCATGCATGTGTCCCCAGACCTAGTTTTTTTCCCCTAGGTCTGGTATTTAGAATGCTGGTGATAAACTAACCCTGATTTATTATATGACCATCCTGTATGGGAAAAGACTTGTAACTTTGGGTATCTTTGGTCAACCTTAAGAGATACAGCAGGGGGACAGATGTGGCTTGGGTGGTTGGGCATCTGTCTCCCATATGGAGGGACCTGGGTTTGACCCCCGGGACCTCCCAGTAAAAATTAAAAAAAAGAAAAATATAGAAGGCGCATGGGTCACCATGCCCCGTGTGCAGGTGTGCTGCCAGGCCCTGTGTGTGGATGCGCCTCCAGGCCCTTCAAGCGGGTACCCGCAAGCCACGCAGCAAGATGATGACATAACAGAAGAGTGACACAAGGGAGAGCCAAGATGAGATGCACTGAAAAACCAGGAACTAAGGTGGCACAGGCGGTAGTAGGATGCCTCTCTCCCACATCGGAGGTTCCAAGGATTGAATCCCAGTGAAGACAGGAGGAGAAGGATGAGAAGAGAGGGCAGGAAACAGACACAGAGAGTTGCCCACTGAATGGACACAGACACAGCAAAAATGGGGCGGGGGGGGTAAAAATAGATAAAAGTAAATAAATAAATAAATCCTTAAAAAAATATATAGGGGAGGAAGATTAAAAAATAAATGAATAGGGAAGCGGGTGTGGCTCAATGGATAGAGCCCCCGTTTACCATATGAGAGGCCCCGGGTTCGCTTCCCGGCGCCTCCTTGTGAGGGCAGGCCGGCTCGCGCAGCGCCGTGGGCTGATGAGGCAAGACCTCACAGCAAGGGGGAGATAAGCAGACACAGAGAAGACACGCAGCGAATGGACACAGCAGCACAAGCAGCAAGGGGGGGGGATAAATAAATAAAATAAATAAATCTTTAAAAAAAATAAATAAATAAAATAAAAATAAATGAATAAATAAAAAAGACTTGGGCTGGGACTGGCCTCATCTGAAGGTCTGCCTTTGGACTGAGGATCCACTTCCAAGATGGCGCCCTCACTCGGCCGTTGGAGGGAGGCCTCAGTTCCTCATCCTGTGGCCCTCTCCTCATGATATAAGAGCTGGTGTCTCCTGGTGTAAGTGATCCGAGAGAGAGAGAGAGACCAAGACAAAGGTGCATTGTCCTTTTATGACCCAATCTTGGACATGACACACTGTCACTTCTGTTGGATTCTATTCTTTTAAAGATTTATTTATTTATTTCTCCCCCTCCCCTCCCTCCTTGTTGTTTGCACTTGCTGTCTGCTCATCTTCTTTTTAGGAGGCACTGGGAACTGAACCCAGGGCCTTGCATGTGGGAGGGAGGCACCAAATCGCTTGAGCCACCTCCACTCCCTGTTTCTTGTGTCTCTCATTGTGTTTCTTCGCTGTGTCTCTTTGTTGCGTCAGCTCACGGGGCCAGCCTGTAGCATCATCGCGCTGTCTTGCTCGTCTTCTTTAGGAGGCACCGGGAATCGAACCCGGGACCTCCCATGTGGTAGGTAGGTACCCAGCTGCTTGAGCCACATCTGCTTCCCTGGATTCTATTCCCTACCCTACCCCACCCCTGCCCCTGGTACCCTATAATCTTTTTTCTGACTCTATGAATGTGCATATTATAGCTATTTCATATAAGTGAGATGATACAATAGCTGTCCTTTTGTGTTTGGCTTATTTCATGCAACATGATGACTTCAAGGTTCACCCATGTTTTGCATGTATCAGAATTTCATTCCTTTTAACAGCTGGATAATATCCCATTATGTCTTTGCCACATTTTGCTTATCCATTTGTCTGTTGATGGACACCTGGGTTGCTTCCACCTTTTGGCTATTGTGAATAATGCTACTAAAAACATTGGTGTACAGATATCTGAGTTTATTCGGACTTTTTCTATAAGGAAGATTTGTCTTTTCTTTTCCATTTATTTTTCAGTAATTTATTTATATCAGTATAGGCTCAGGTATATTTATTTTATAATTTGGGTTAGAATCCAATTCCATGTTATTTATTTTGTTGCTCAAATTGTTCCAGCTTTGACCATGAGAGCTCTTTCAGGTTGGTCCTTTTGGCCCTTTGACATGGGCCCATCCTCCCCATTTCTCATGGGCCCATCTTTTTTTATTTTTTTATTTTTTAGCACTTCCTTATTTTCTGGTACTACAAGATGCTCCAGGCTCATCCTATATTTTTCCTGACCCAGCCCTAGGATCAGCCATTTCTCCAAAAAGAAGTCCTGGTTCCTTTTATTAGAGAATGGTATTTAGAAACCAAGATCTGGGTGCTGGGTATGCTCATAGCAAGGTGTCATTGCTTCTAGGTCCTCTGAGTGGACCTAGAACTAGGTAATATATGTATGTATTCTAACCCATAATACATGCATATTTATAATTGTTTAAGTCTACATGTGTTTCTATACACAAACACATACACAAAGCTAAATGTGAGTTCATAGTGATGTCTCTGACTCTAATCCAATAATATCACAGGGTTCACTCTAGCTTTCCCTTCTTAATTATCTGTAACTCTCCTTTCCAACAGTGAGAAGTCTGTCTGTTGTGGTTTATTTTGGACATATGTGGACATAAAGTATGTGGGCATATTTTAAAAGCACCACAAAGGACTCTTCTTCCTTGTATTCACTTCTGCTGGCTGGAATGTGGGTGTGATATCTGGAGCTTCAGCAGCCATAGGAAACCATAAAGTAGAAATTGCATGTTGAGAACAGTGGAGCAATAAGATAGAAGGATCCTGGGATTCTGATGTTCCCAGAGCTACCACATCACAGAGCAGCCTCGGGCTGATTAACACTGACTTTTATTCATATGAAGGAGAAATAAACTTTTATCTTGTCTAAGCGACTGTTATTTTGGGTTCTCTATTGTTCACAGCCAAAACTAACCCTAACTACTACCTACTCTATCTTTCAGGGTCCTAGCAGGGAAATAGATGGGTAATTTGAAGAGAGTTTGATAAAACAACTCTTTAAAAAGATGTGGGCAAGGTACAGAGAAACCCAGGGCTAGTAATGGTAGGGTCTCATTAGCAGCCCTAGGTCTTTAGGGAGAAGAGAAGGAGCATTTTCAGGAACCCAGAGCCTGAGAGCTATGTGGAGAGGGTGCTTGACAGTGGCCATGACCTTCAGTTGGTGGAAGCAGACAGCCAGTGGTGATCCCACAGGGAGGGAAGCAGGGCAATAAATCCCCCAACCTCACCATCCTCCTATCTTCTAATCCCAGGCTGGTGCTCCCATTGGCTAAATCCAAGTGGAGGGAAGCAGATGTGGCTTACACAGTTGGGCACCCGCCCACCACATGGGAGGTCCTGGGTTCGGTTCCTGGTGCCTCCTAAAGAAGATGAGTAAGACAGTGAGCTGATGCTATGGGCTGGTGCAGCGAGCTGCCGCAACAAGATGATGCAATGAGATACAGCAATGAAGAGACACAATGAGGAAACACAATGAGAGACACAACAAGCAGGAGCAGAGGTGGCTCAAGCAATTGGGTGCCTCCCTCCCACATGGGAAGTTCCTGGGTTTGGTTCCCGGTGCCTCCTGAAAAAATGAGCACACAACAAAGACACAGAGAGCAGACAGCAAGCCCAAAAATGGGGAGGGGATAGAAATAAAAAATAATAATAAAGAAATAAAAATAAATCTTAAAAAAAAAAATCCAAATGGAGGGTGTGGGAGCCCTTCCATGCAGCTGAGCTTCCGAGGGCACAGAGCAGGGTAGGGCAGGGTGGCTCTGGAAGGACCAGGGAAGCTATTCTGCACTGTTCACTCCCTTTTCTCTCAGTATCCCTCTTACCTTTTGTCCAGGTGAAACAGTTGTGTCCCCAGCACAGAGGACACACAATGTCCCATCAGCTACTTTATTATTGGGAGGTGATGTCAATTTGGGCATACTCCCTCTGAAACCTAAAATGTTAGCTACCACCAGTAATCTTCACATAAGTTAGCAGGAGGAAATGGGGGCCACAAATTCTGAGTTCATAATCATAGCTGCCTGCTCCCACCCCCACTTCCATGTTCCCCTTATGCTTTGCCAGCACCTTGGCTGGACAGGGTTTCTTACTTGGTGGCTGACTCAAACCTTTGGATTCCTGTAGGGTCTGAGTATTAGTCTTGTCTTAGTTTGGCAGGGTTGCACAGACTGGTCTGCCCAACAACAGGAATTAATTTTCTCACAGTTTTGGAGCTAGAAGTTCAAAACCAAGGTATGGGCAGGGCCGCACTTTCTCTGAAGCCTGTAGCCTTCTGCTGGTGGCTTGCCCCAGTCACGTGGCTGCCTCTCTCCCTGACCGTCTCTCCCTTTGTCCAGATTTCCTCTGCTCATAAGGAGGAGGTCCATGTCGATTCAGTTTGGCCTCACCTTAACTAATAACATTTTCAGAGATCCTATTTACAAATGGGTTCACATTCACAAGATCAGGGGTTAGGACTTGAACATGTCTTTGTGGGGGGCATGATTCAGTCCCTAACAGTGGTCTTGACTTTGGTTGCTGCACTTCTCTGTTGACCAAGACTGCTGGGCAAGAGATTGTTAAGAGGCATTCCAGGGAATCCTCTGGTTCCAGATCTAGGTACTTCATGCCTCTATTGTGTAGTAGCAACTTAATTCTCTCTGGTAATTGAGATTAATAAACCAAGACAGTATGGTGACACTTTTCTCTGCTTGTTGATTTAGTAGCATGAGAAGCCAAAATGGCCAGGGGCCTCTGAGCCTCCAACTCACTGATACAAGACTGTTCCATGGTGGAAATGTTTATTCCTTGGGCACTAGGATCTCCAAACCTCCTAAGCCCATTGTTATGGAAACGGGTAACAAAAATTCTTCTAATGGGTTATTAGATTTTAGGTGTAATAGTGAGGGTGCCACTGCCACCCATATATCTTGGTTTTATATGATCCTAGTGATGGTTTAAAGCATACACTGCAGAAGCGGGTGTGGCTCAGTGGATAGAGCCCCCGTTTACCATATGGGAGGCCCGGGTTCGCTTCCCAGGGCCTCCTTGTGAGGGCAGGCCGGCTCCCAGCGCCGTGGGCTGATGCGGCAAGACCTCACAGCAAGGGGGAGATAAGCAGACACAGAGAAGACACGCAGCGAATGGACACAGCAACACAAGCAGCAAGGGGGGGGATAAATAAATAAAATAAATAAATCTTTAAAAAAATAAATAAATAAATAAAGCATACACTGCGTCCTGTAGCTGGGCACCCTCACCTTGTAAAGGGTAGTCTTCAGCTCTGCTGTAACAGAACCTTCAGCTGGCGAATCCGCCATTCTGTCAAGGCAGCTGCTTCTGGGTGATAGTAAAGACCAGTGAATTCTATGGGTGTGAGCTCATTTGCACATTTCTTTGGCTATAAAACATGGACCCTGGTTGAAGGCAGTGTTAGGAGCAATGCCAGGGTGATGGATAAGGTCTTTTGTAAGACCATGAATGATGGTGCTGACAGAAGCACCTGGGGCAGGGAAGGCAAATCCATACCTGGCAGTCAGTCCTCAGCAACAGCTGCCCTGTGACTATACAAGATGGGGGAACTCCTTCGAGCTTCTGATTTTTCACTCACATTCTCCATCAGACATTTATAACTTTCAGGTCTCTTTTCCCAGGTTTGTATTCCTTGTAGCCATCAGAAGAAGTCAAATGACTCCCTAATCTTTATAATCACTGTTGTCACCATACCAACTAAGAGCCACAGCCACTCCATCTCACCACCCTCCCCTTACACCTCACTCCATGCCACCCTCAGCGATAATTTGAGTAATGGTGATACATTTACATGCCGTGGAGTACCTGGGTGCATTTCCCCTTGGCAAGGAGGCTTGCCTTGTACTCCTTGGATTTGTGGTCAATCCAATCCCAGAATCCTGTTTTTAGAGTTAGTTTCCTATGGCCACTCCTGGGACCAATTCCATTATTGGTGAGTCTGGGCTGGAAACGTGACACACTTATGTTGGGTAATTTGAGGAAACTTTAATAAAGGAACTATTGACAGAAGTGTGGGCAGGGTGAAGGGAAATCCCAAGGAACAGTACAGCACCTGGGGCTAGGAATAGGCCTGAAGAGGAGAGCGAGGGAGAAGAGTCAGGACCCCAAAGCCAGAGACCTATTTGGATAGCTCCCTACCAGCCAGCCAGTGCTGACCCCACAATCCCCCTGACCTCTTCGTTTTCTGACTCCTACTGCTGGGGCAAACCCAAACCTGGAAGCCAGAGGGCAAGGGAGCCCATTGTAGTCATCCTTACAGATCAGCATCCAGGAGGCTGGATGGACAACAGGGAGAGAGAATCTGGAGGGAAGAGATCCAGAATAATCACCCATGTGATAAAAATACAAAGGACCACCTTTGTTGAGCATCATTCATTATCCCACTGATCTGTGGAACACTCCTGCGAGGCAGGCTCTACCATCACCTCCTTTTACAGATAGGAAATCTGAAGCACAGATAAGTCCCACAGTTGTAAGTGCCAGAGGTGGGACTGGGACCCAGGTTCAGTCTAGCTCCAGAGTCAGGTTTGGGCCAGCACAGCAGGTTGACAGTAGACAATGAGATCATCTCCCATGCATGTGTGAGTATGTATGTGTACCCATAAGATCAAATACCAGTATAATGTGTGGGCTCCTTATTTCAGTTGACACCTAACACCATTACCGCACCAGGTACTGATTGTTTATAGAATGAATGATATGATATATGCATATCATAATTATGATAACTTACTTCTGTCCTTGAGGACAGGGGTCTTATGCCAAACATTTGGCATTGTGCAAGGCACATGGTGGGCTGTCAATCAAGGCTTGAATTGAGATGAATTCAGTCTTTTTTCCTTGAGTTTATAATGATTCATTCAGTCAGTCATTTAATTAACAATTTCTGAGCACCACTGGTGCTGGTCTAGGCACATTAAGAGACTAGATGAGTAAGACTCACAGGATAACGAAGACACGACATGTAGATGTGGATTGTGGTTGCTCAGAAAAAGGATGAATTAATTCTGATGGTAACTGTATTAGTCAGGGTTCTCTTGGGAAACAGAATCAACAGGAGATATCTGTCAATAATATGAGATTTTATAAGAATCTCTCACGTGACTGTGGGGATGCACAAGTCCAGGTTCTACAGGCAGGCTGCAAACCAGGGGCTCCGAAGAAAGTCCAATGAAAGGTCCTTGATGAGTTTCTGGGAGAAGTTGGCTGTCCAACTGACGAGCTGGGAAATTCTCTCTTAATGTTGAAATCACTTCCCCTTTTAAGGCATTCAACTGATTGGATAAAAGCGTCACCCATTGCTGATGCAATCTCCCTGATTGATGCAGATGTAATCAGCCATCCACATAGTAAACTCACTGGTGATTGAAGTCCATAAATGCTCTTGTATTACAATTAGACCAGTGCTTGCTGGAACAAACACCTGGACACAATTACTTGGCCGAGTTGGTACATTAGCCTAACCATCACAGTAACGATGGAAGGAGTGGCTCACTGAGGAGAAGTCTTTGAAAGATGAATTGGGTTTCAATAAATGAGGGATAGGGAAGGGCATTTCCTGCTGAGATAGAATTTTTAAAAAGAATAAAATCATGGATGAAAGATGTCTAATGAGTTATCTATGAGCTTAGGGATGTTTGGAGCCTCTTAACTTTGAGATTGACATTGGCTTGGTCACCCCCACCTCCAGAGCCCTGGCTGACTCAAGGAGAGGCCCTGGATGTGCCTGGATGGGAAATATCTTCTGTCTGTCTATGGTTTTATTCTGTTTCCTTTCCTTTGCCTCCCAGCCTTCTGCATGCTGGTCAACAGCAGTGGGCAGGGCTCAAAATGGCTGCCCACAGGGCAGGGGCCTCTGTGCCCCATCAGGAGGGGTGGCAGCCTGGCCCAGGGAGAGAGCACTGGATTAGGAGTCAAGAGGTCTAGATTCCAACCTCAGGTCTGTCACTCCATTTCCTGGGCTTCGCTTACCACGCTGAACATCACTCGGTATGTTAAGGGGGTTGCACTCAGTGGTGTTTGAGGTCCCTCCTGACAATCCCCAATTCCTAGACTTGTCCTGCCCATCTTATGGGTTGTGCTGAGGATAAAATGAAAGAATGTGAGAGGCTGAGATGGCTCCCCATTTGCTGAGCACGCACACACCTCACTCCCTAATTCAGAGCAAATTTGACCCTCTGGGAGGACACCCAAAGTTGCTTTTGACCCCACAGAGATGTTTTCATCTTGCACTTGGGTGATGAAGTGCAGAGAACCAGGACACTGGGAGGGGAACTGGGGCCAAGGACATCTGAGAAAGAGCATGAATCTGATGAGTTAGGAAGAAATCCTTAGTGGAAGAACTGCAGGAGATTTCCCAGGGAACTGGCCCAGGCCACAGAGAGAGCAACACATTCTTCCTTCATTCAGTGTGGTCCATTTCTTCTCCAGTCTGCACCTACCCCCCAAACTCAACTTTTTATTTTGACAAGTTTCAAACCTTCATCTAAATTCACCAATTCTTAACAATCTTGCCAATTTGTTTTCTCACTCTCTCACCATGTCATGTCACCCCTAAAGACTTCAGTATGTATCCCCTAAGAACAATGTCATTCTCCCACATAACCACAACACAATGATCACAGCCAAGAAATTTAACTTTGGGAGTGGGTGTAGCTCAGTGGTTGAGCACCTGCCTCCCATGTTGAGGTCCTGGGTTCAATTCTGAGTATCTCCTGAAAAAAAAAAAAAGAAAAAGAAAAAGAAATCTGAAGTTACTATACCATCATCTAATATACAGATTATATTCAAATTTCCCCAAGGGCAAAAAGTCCTTTATTTTTTTCCTCTATCCTGGATCCAATCCAGGATCATTCATTGTATTTACTTGCCATCCCTCCTTTCTTCTGGGATAGTTCCTCTGTCATTTTTTTCCTTTTTCTCTTTTTTTTGGTCTTTTATGATATCGACATCTGTAAAGAGTTCAGGCCATCTCGCAAATGTCCCTTACTTTGGTGTGTCTGATTATTTCCTCAAGATTAGATGCAGGGTAAATATTTCTGGCAGACTACAGAAGAGATGTGTCCTTCTCAGTGCATTATCAAATCAGAGGGCATTGGTATCACTTTGTCCTGTTAATAGTAACTAAGCTTTGATTACTTGATTAAGGTGGTGTTCACCGGATCAGGCTAGTCTTTGGTAAATTAGACGCTTCAGAATTATTGGCACATAGTGGGTTCCTGAGGTTCCAGGCCCTTTGCAGCTCTGAGATGTGGTGGGCGTGACTGTCCTGCATGAACTTGGGACCTTGGATACTGACCAGTCTGTTATTCATCTTTTGTGCATTCGCCCTGGCCCGTCTCAACTGGACTAAAGCATTCTGAGAGCATCATCGGGGGGTTGTTTTGTTTCTGTATTCGGGGACCATGATCCTCAGCTGTAACACATCTGACCTGCCTTCACCTTCTCCCATCCCCTTCGGCAACACCCAGAATACGGTCAGCTGGCAAGAAATGGGAAGAGAGCAGCGAGGCTCTTAAGTGGTGTCACTCACTCATCCTCAGTGTTCCTGAGACCCCTGGGGATAGCGTCACAGCTATTTTGTGTCCGGTGCTGCGGTAGCCAGAAATGGGGATTGTCGCTCTGCCATGTGCCTATACATGTGTCCCTGTACACGCGGATTTCTGTGTGCATGAAAGTAGGTGCGGAGCCTGTGCATGCGTGCAAACTTGGGTCTTTTTGCCTGCCTCATTGTGTCTCCACGCATGTTTCATTCTGTTCAAGCTTTTAAGTTTTGGCGCATCCGCCCCATTTTCTTTCTTTTTTTTTTTAGTAGCAAGAGATTTTAATGCAAAGCGAAAGTATACACTCAAGACGGAGTGTGGGCGTGCTAGTTGAGTCGCAGGAGTCACCTCCATTTTCTTTCAAAGCACACTCCATGTCCGGGATTCTGGACTAGACTAAACTGTATTTGCGCGGAGCAGACCTGGGTTCCGAGGAGCTTACGCTTCTCTGGGCCGGCCTGGTACGGCCTATGACCTCCCCTTCATTTCCTCCGATGGTGGTTGCTCCCACCCCACCCGGAAGTGTTTGCCTCCCCGCACGTCCATCGGGCTTGGCGGCCAGACATGGAACAGCCATGCAGCCCACCGTTGTCCGGCGCGGCTTCCACGCCCCAGGAGTCCGGCCCTTCCTCGGCGACTCTGGCGCAGCTCCTGCAGCTGGTGCAGCAGGGCCGTGAGCTCCCGGGCGTGGAGAAGCGTCATATCACAGCGACTCACGGCGAGCCCACGGCGTCCCAGCTCCCGCGGAGGCCCAAGCCCTGGGAGGCCGCGGGCTCGGCCGAGCCTCCTGCGCCGCCGCCCTAGGCCTGCGGCCACAGCTGGCCGACTCTCAGGTAGGGGAACGGCCGGGGAGGACCGCGACTCGACGGCGGCGGCTACTGCACCTTCTCAGTGGCACAGGCTGGATTCCTGAGGTTCGAGAAGGCCCTTTGCAGCTCTGAGATCTGGAGGTCGTGACTTCCCTGCATGAACTTGGGACCCCGAATATTGGCTGCGCCGTTCGTCTTTTGTGCATTCGCCCTGGCCTGTTTCAATTGGACTAAAGCCTTCTGAGAGCATCGTCGGGGTGGTTTTGTTTCTGTATTTCTGGACCATGCTCTCTGTGTCATTACATGTACACAGTGCTTAGTGTACATGTAATTGCAACAAGTCTTGTACTTAATGACCCGCGATGTATAAATGTTTTTTTCATTTTTTAAAAATGGTAGTTACGACGCACTAACGGGGTTTGACCCACCGTGACACTGCCCTAGGTTGCCACAATTCCTTGCAGGAATGTCAGAGAACAAAATTTGTTTTCCTGGCCAGTTTATTCTAGTGGTAGTGGAAAACGCAATTTTAGATCCAAATAGTGTTTTGATTTTAGGCAGCCATTCTCCAGAAAGGCAGTTAATGAAGGTTAGGCTTGATAAAACTTGACCCTGGAATGACTTGGAAGATACATTAAGTGGGAAAAAATGTTTTAAATGTATGGGTTTGTATATGCATAGATTATATCTGGAAAATTACACAAGAAACTAATAGGCACGGGAAGGAGACAGCAGACTATTTAAACCCTGTAAATATTGTTCCACATAAAGTATTTAAAAAAAATTATTAGCTGAAGTCCATAGTTTATTCAAATTTCCCTATTAAAAATTTTTTTTTAAATTAGAAAAGTTGTAGGTTTACAGAAAAATCATGCAGAAAATACAGAGCTGCCGTATACCTGCACCCTCCCCCAATATTAAGTTTGCCTTAGTATGGTACTTTTGTTGAAATTGAACTGTACTGTTATGTAGCCCAGTTTACATTAGGGTTTCCTTTTTGTGCTGTACTGTCCTTTTTTTTTTTTTTAATTCTAACATACATACAGCCTAAAATTTCTCCTTTTAACCATATTCACCACATTTAAAAATTATTTTTAAATACCCAAGCATTTTAAAAAGTTAACAAACAAAAACCCTAGAACCTGGGAACCAGTTAGGTCAGGCAGGGAGCTACAGGCTTAGGGCAAAGGAATAGTTCCCACAATCACCTCCTTGTCAGTCTCCTTAGTTAGTAGACCTTGTGGTTCATGGCACCTACTCTTGTTCCCTAAGACTAGGTTATGTTTTTGTTTTCCCAGTAACACCTAGAACATACTAGGTATATACACTAAATGTCACGAACAACCCATATTAGCATACACTAACCTGCAGATTTTATATATAGCTTTTCTCAGGAAATGGTAGTCCCACAACTTTAGAGAATATACCATGGTTCATTAAATAGGAGTGCACGATTTTTAATAACTTCTTATAAATTTTAAGTTAAACTTGTTTGGTTCTTTTAACAACCCTGTGAGGAAGACTGGCCACATGTTTTTAGCATTTTACAGGGAAGTTAGCAACACTATTCCCATATTTATTACAAGAAAGATGTGGGACATAAACCCTTGGCTTCCATCCTCACAAATGCTTCTTTCCATGACTGTAATACATCATTTTAAGGTAATCTGATTTCATAAGGCTTTACGGTATAAGTAATATCTATAACAAATCTATTCCTGGCCAGGTTAACTCTTAAGCCAGTCAACCTAATTCTCTCATAACCTGGAACACTTTAAGGCATTGTTGTTTTGTTTTTTTTAAAAAAGATTTATTTATCCCCCCTTTGCTGCTTGTGCTTGCTGTGTCCATTTGCTGTGTGTTTTCTCCGTGTCTGCTTATCTACCCCTTGCTGTGAGGTCTCACTGCATCAGCCCACCGCGCTGCACGGGCTGGCCTGCCCTCACAAGGAGGCCCCGGGAAGCGAACCCGGGGCCTCCCGCATGGCAAACGGGGGCTCTATCCATTGAGCCACACCCGCTTCCCTTAAGGCATTGTTATACCTCTAACTCAGGGGTTCTTAACCTTTTTTGTTCCACAGACCCCTTTGTCAGTTAGGTGAAAAACATGGACCCCTTACTAAGTCCACACTATCCTGTGTATTATTTAATAAATAAATCATACCCACACCAACACGTCCCCACAAGAATTTTTTTTTTTTTTTTAATTTAAATTCAAGCTCATTGACCCCTTGGTTAAGAACCCATGCTCAAACTCAAATTTCACAGCTATGTTTGAGGGCCCTATGGGCCAAAACTGCAGCTAAGCGGATGCTAAAGGACCAGGGAACACAATGATTAGGTAGGTTTTCAACTGCTTAGATGGGAAGTTATGGCAATTGAGTGATGGGAGCACAGGGAAGGTCCATTCAGGGGTGGACACAAGCAGGATCAGACCCTTTTTCACCAGGTAATGTCCAGGAGCCCTGTTGCTGGTTTACATCATTACCAGCACAGCAGAGGGCAATACTTCAGAAGCGCAGAATATGCTGGTAAAGGGCAAGAGCACACAAGGGTCCAACTAAATGGCTTGCCTGGGGCTAAAAAGGTCATAGTATCAATTTCATCAACACCAAACTAAGAAAATTGTTCACTCCTTCCTGCTCCAGGTTTTTCAGAGGGCTGACCATCAAAAAAACAAAAAAAAAAAGAAAATTCCACCCTGAAGCCCAGGGTAAACAAGTGGTGGCCATTTCCCTGTTATAGAGAGTGCAGGGGCCTTGGTGATTCACCAGTGTATTCTTAGTACAAAATACCCAATTGGCTTGAAGGGAAAATGCTATCTTTGATAGCAGGATGGAACCAGAGACTAGTAAGGGCAGGGCCTGGGTGACCAATCCTGATAGAGCAGGACTTCCTCACATTAGGTACATAGGTACCTGAGGATACCAACGGAAATTGTGAATTGATGTTTGTTTTCCTGAGTAAGGGATCCTTCCATTCTCATAGATTCTCAACAGGGTTTGTAACCTAAGAATAGGTTAAAACCCCCAAGAAAAGGCCTAAGTCAGTTTCAAGCTAGGATAAGGAAGCCAGCCGAGTTAGAGCTCTCAAAGTGTTCATGAAAGGCTGAAACATGGACTCACACAGAGACAACTGAGCATTCATTCTTGTGTTTTTTCTAACTGTATTTCAAGTTCTTTCCAAAACAAGGCCCTAGGAATGAACCCCAGGGTTCATGTATGCCCTGGGTTTGTTCTATACTGCAGGGTGTCGGGGAGTCTTGTATACATGCTTGGATATTCACCAACATTAAACCCCAGGACAGAAGATGTGACCGCAGAACTCCCTTCTCCATGGCAACTACGTGTCCTTTGTTGATTTCAGAAAAGGAAGCGGCCACATGGAAAACACTGGAACTTTTCCTCAGAACCAGGCTGTGATATGAGTTGTCTGCCACGTATACCACCGTCTTTTGCCTGATCCTTCCCTTCCAGTTTCTGAAGATAGTGCAGAAAATAATCTTTGAAGATACTGAAAAACGACCCAGAAAACAAACACATGCCTCCAATGCAATGTGCTCTCAGATTCTGAGGAAGAAAAACAACTGAATCAATAACAAATTCAGTGCAGTTTGACACCTAAAAATAACAACAACGGTATCAATAAAGAGCAATTTCAAAAGGGTTAATCTGCCTTCTACAAAATAGAGGATTTAGATCTTCAAATCCTTTTTGAAATTAGTTTTAAAAATCACTCCCTCTGCATTTCCAGCTAAATGACCACCACAATACAGAATGCTTATTTTGTTACTTGTAACTCTTGGGATATACATAGCCCCATGTCCTAATCAGGAATTCACTGGTCTAAGCTCCTTTCTATGCATAACACTTGTAAATACCCACTTTCTCTCTCTTCTCCCAGTACCAAGGTTACTTTCAAATATTGGTAATTGCAAGAAGAAATTTTTAAGTGGCAAGGCATGGCCCCGTGAAAAGCCAGCTCAAGGGTGGTTTTCAGTACAGCCTCACCTGGGTCTAGTTCAGCTGTCTGATGAGCTGGTTGATGCTTTCGCCCCGATAACCAGGTAAACCCATCTCCTTGAGAAAGCCCACTTTATTCTTGGTAGCATGACGAGCCACCGAGAGGTGGAATGGGCACAAGAACCGGGAGATATTCTCGAAATACTTCCCCGGGAAGGCAATTTCATGAATGAGATCTTCCAAGCAAATGACACCGAAGCTCCCTGAGAAACAAGAGCACAGATTCCTTTATTCAACATTTACTCAACATATACTGAGAGCTGTGCACTCTGGCAGCCCAGGAAGTATATGACCTGGATTCACATCGAGGCCACCCAAAGAACCCCACTCCCTGCCCCAATTGACCCCTAAGCTGCTGTACTCACCCAGGTGTTCCTCAATTACTGTGTTGTCTGTCAGTGAGATTATCTTATTATTGACCTTGGCTTGTCCACGTTTCAGGATAAGTTCCCGGACAGACTTCAGATTTGGAAATCTAAGTAATGCAGAATACAGGGCAGCGTTAGCCAGCACCTGGCACAGTACATTACACTGGCTACTCAGTTCTACAGCCTGACTAAGGAGAAAACGCTACCTGTTCCCTTACCAGGAAGGATCCTGCAATGACATTCCAACTGGGATGCTGGGAATACATACATGAAGAAGGGATAAAGAACCAGAGGCCCTGGCTATGTAGTGAGCAGAAATTTTAAGAACACTTCAAGTTAACTGGTGTTTTTTACTTTGCTTCCCAATCATTTACAGATATAAAAATTGACAGGCAAGAAAAAAAAAATCCCAGGTAAAAATTAAAAATGCCTTAGCTTACAGTTTAGGACTTTGGCCTTGTATGACTCTCTACTTGAGAAGGTACAAGAATTGGAAATTAAACTCAAACCTTTGTTGGGTTTTAATGTTTGAGGAATACCACCAGGTAGATGTATCTAGGCTTGTACTGTACTTCTCTTATGCAAGCACTGCCTTTAGCTCTGCCTCCAGGCTCCAAGAATTAATCTCTCCTCTAACCCATCTTACTCAGCCTTAGCCTACAGCTAAACAAGCCCTGTCTTTGCACTGTTCAGACCATTATCACCTGCCCTGGCTCACCTCTCCTTTTATCTACCTAATTTCAAAGGCTCTCACTGCTACCAATTGATTTCTGGTGACTCTGTAGTTAAAGCAAAATGTTCCTTCAACACAGTAACATGAGCCTTGGAGAACAGTATCCCATGCACCCTAATGTTCTCAACACCCTCAATTACAATCTAATGTGAATTCACACTGAAACCTTACTCACCCCCAGGTCACATAAGGTTCCACTGTACGTAGCATTTTTAGGGTTCTGGGGGTCATTTTGACAAATACACCACTGAAAATCTTCCTCAGGCGAAGTCTTTCAATGGTCCTCCGCACCAGTATACCTACCCCATTGATCCTGAAATGAACAGCAGCAGAAAAGTCAGGTTTTATCCAGTTTAGGTCAATCCAACAAGCATTTATGAAATGTATGCCACTACAATGGGTAACCAGAGTAAGACACAGCCTGTGCCTTAAAAGAGCTCAGTTTAGTGATAGCAGTTTATGTAACAGATCATTTCCATGTGATGTGGGACAATGCCTGGAGTGTTACGGGAACACAGAGATGGTCCCTGAATTTGGGGTGGGTATGCAGGGTATGCAGGGCTACGCATGAACTAAGGGAACTAAACTGCTTCTATGGGCAATAAAAGCTATGGAAGATTTTAAGCAAAGGAGACAGGATCAGCCTTCTTTCTGATAATCACTGAGAGTAGGATATAGGACAGATCTGTGTGCCACTGGAGGCAGGGAGACCCAGTGAGAAAACTAATGCAACTGTCTTGAGAAAGGGATCATGGGCAATGGTAGGAGGGCAAAAAGGACAGAGGTCATAAACACTTAAAACCCACTGGGGGGGGGTGGGGGTGGCAGATGTGGCTCAAATAGTTGGGCGTCCATTTCCCATATGGAGGGACCTGGGTTCGATCCCTGGGACCTCCCGGTAAAATAAAAAGAAATATAGAAGGCGCATCGGTGAGCCCCCAGGCCCTGCCAAGCCACACAGCAAGATGATGATGTAACAGAAGAAAGACACAAGGGAGAGCTAAGACAAGATGTGCCAAAAAAACAGGAACTGAGGTGGCGCAGGTGGCAGAGCGCCTCTCTACCACATCGGAGGTCCCCAGGATTGAATCCTGGTGAAGACAGAAGGAGAAGGATGAGAAGAGGGCAGGAAACAGACACAGAGAACTGCCCAACAAATGGACACAAAACAGCAAATGGGGGGTAGGGGGGTTAAAATGGATAAAGTAAATAAATAAATAAATCTTAAAACAACAACAACAACAACAACAAAAAAAACCCATGAGGGTTGGGAAGCGGATATGGCTCAAGCGATTGGGTTCCCATCTACCATATGGAAGGTCCCGGGTTCAACTGCTGGGGCCTCCTGGTGAAGGCAAGTGGGCCTGCATGGAGTCCTGGCACAACAACAAAAAAAGACACACAGAGGAAAAAGACAATGAGAGACACAACAGACTAAGGAGCTGAGGTGGCTCAAGCAATTGAGTGCCTCTCTCCCACGTTGGAAGGTCCCGGGATCAGTTTCTGGTGCCTCCTAAAGATAAAATGAGAAGACAAGCAAACAGAAGAACGTGCAGGGAATGGACACAGAAAGCAGACAACGAGCACGGGGGTGGGGTGGGTATAAATAAAATAATAAAAATAAATCTTTTAAAAAATTATATATATAAAAAATAAAACCCATTGCGGGGAGCGGATGTGACTCAAGTGGTTGAACGCCTGCTTCCCATGTGGGAATTCCCGGGTTCGGTTTCCTGTGCCTCCTTAAAAACAAAACAAAAAAAAAACAATAAGCAAGCAAACTAAAAAAGCAACTCAGGGGAGCCAATGTGGCTCAGTGGTTGAGCACCAGCTTCCTACATACTAGGTCCTGGGTTCAATCCTCAGCCCTGATACCTCAATAAAAAATAAAAAGATAAAACCCACTGGGGGAGTGATGTAGCTCAGTGGTTGAGTGCCTGCTTCACATGTATGAGGTCCTGGGTTCAATCCCCAGTACCTCCAGTAAATAAACAAGCAAACAAACAAACAAATAAAACCCATCGGTTTCTAGTTTGGATGGTTGGATAGGGGAAATAGGAGGAAGCAGAGCTGTATCTGTGGATAGGGAAAGTAGCACTTAATACTGAAAAAGCTCTAACACAGTGCTGGCTATACTCCATCTACTTGGCCTTGTTTCAGTTTCACCCCCTTGCCCTCTAGGACTTTTGTATCTCTACCTGGAAAGACTTCCCCTAACAGTCTCCTAGTGAACTTCCATTTTCTTTCAGGCCTCAGCTTCAAGTTCCTGCTTTAGAGAGGGTGTCTAACCATTTAAGGTAGCTTATCTCCACCCTACCCAAAGATTCCTACAACTCACCACCAAAGCACTATTTAACCCACCCCTTAATTCTTAGCACAACTTGTCTTAGTGACCTAAGGCCTACTACCTCATCTCCTTAGAAAAGGGTCTAAAGCTAAACTGATGGTTTGTTCCAAACCCCCAGAATCAAGAAGACACCAGTTCCCTACCTTTGGATGCGTATTACAAAGGCCAAGGAATGTTCATCTGGCAATTCCAAGCCATGAGGTTTCACTTCTAGCCGTTTGAGGCGTATCCTGTCACGTTGCTGTCGTTGAGAATCAATTAAGAATGATTCTAGTCGCTTAAATCTGAGCTGGATCCCTTTCCTCCGCTACAGAGAAGACAGACCATCATCACCATTTGTAACGCCTTTTATCTTTACCTCCACAACAGCGAATAACTACTGAGTTTATTTCCCTCTGAGTTCTGAAAAGGGGAGCAAAATCCTCTATTTTTATGTAAGGAAAAAGCGAGAAACCCAAGTAAAGGTGTAGCTGAGGAAACTCGAGAATTTCTGGGAAAAGTCATGATAAATATATTTTTTTCAACAACAACTGGAAAATGTTTGGCATATTAAACAAACAGCAAGGTTTCTGCTATGTACACAAAAGTTTTGGTCTCTCCAATCACTTAATATGAACAGAGAAGGAGCAGTCTCTCCGCCGCTTCTTCCTTAACAAACTCTACTACAGCATTTTGCCCACAGAAGGTGTTTGATAAATATTTGCTAAGGGTGTGAACCCCATACCTGGCATAATCAAACTGATGAGGGAGGGGCTGGCTAGTGGATACCAAATCTTAGTTCAACACATGCTGGATAAAACTCACCAAATACGAATTCTAATCTCTTCCTTCTGGTTTCCCATCATTACCTTCTTTTCCAAAAGTGCCTGTTTTGCCTGGGTGGCTTTGAGGGCCTGATAAGCCTTCCTCTTTTTCAGGAGATTTTCTGGAACCAAAGGGATCTTTTTTCTTGGCCTGATACAGAAAATTGACATCAGCGATATTTAGGAAACAACTCTTCTTCAATGGATTTCCAAATCCACTCGATACTCTGGACTGCGGGTAACATTACTGTCTTCAAACTTCTGAAGACTGATGAGCCTTCCCTGATACCTGTTCCTGACTCGAGTCTTCAAAATGGATCCCTTACTTCACCTGCCCTTAAAACCTTAAAAGGTCAAGAGCCCCTTGACCACTGGGTCTCGTATACTTCAATGGCACTTTTGCTGCCGCAGCCTTTCAGAGTAACTAGCACCAATCAGATTCTCGTAAAATTTCGTGGAGTTGGGGCGGATGCAGACCCAACAGCAGTGTAAATACAGATCTGAAGTCAAGCCGGGGGAAACCTAAATGGAACTCTCCTGCCCGCTGCCTGAAAGAAATCCTCGCTCCTCGAGGTAACCTGAAATTGACCGCGGCCCCTCCATCCGCCTAATCCAGCTCTATAGTTCCATACTCCTCGCCCCATCCTCTGGAATTTGGAGCCTTTCCTTCTCCCTTCCTACAACCCACAAGTATCCTTATTCTCCACCACCGAGGCCTGAATACTGCGGATGGCACCAGATGCTCAAAGCCCCACTCCATATATTTAAAGACCCAAACACTTACTCTTCCTCCGCCATCTTCCCCACGCTGCAGCGACTGCTCGTCCGCACGCTCAGTACTTGGGGCAAGAGGAAACGCTCTACGGTTACCTGACCATAGAGACGTCTATTCTAGCTCAAGTGGAGGACCCAGATAGCCTGAGCCACTGAGCAGTACTGAACGGTGAGAAGAGGTCCTGGCAACCCTGGTCCCTACCAAAAGTTGCACAAAGCTTCTTCCACCCCTTCCCAGTTTTTAAGAGCCTATCTCCTCTTCAAGATCCAGTCCTTTTCGTTTAAACTGTATTCTCATACGGCTTGCGACCTGGCCGTAAACAAGGAAACGCTTCCCATAATGCATCTGCAACTTCCGCTCTAGTGTCGGCGCCGCTCCTCCGGCGCCCGCCTCACTGCTGCACCCTGTATGGGAAGACCCACACCTTCAGGAAAGCTACTTGGTTCTCTAGAGAGCTGGACCGGTGGCTCTGGCTGTCACGTGTAGCTGGAGGTGTTTATGGACCACTTAGGGTGGTAAAGAATGTAGCTCCGATTCTGTCTGCCCGGCTCCATGAGTAGGTCCTTGAACAAGTTATGTACCTCGGTTTCCTTACCTACAAAATGGACATAATAATGGACCTACCTAATAGGGTTACGAGGATTACATGAGATACTCTATATAAAGGGCTAAGCACAGCGTGTGGCAGATAGCAAGCAGTCAACATTATGTTTGTTATTACTACTGGGCCGAAAACTAGAAATGCTTCCTTGCCATCCTCAGAGCCTTCCCTAGTATTTCTCAATGCCTGGTATGTGCTTCTTTCTCTCCTAATCTTAACAAATTCTTGCATAGCAACTCAGGGCCAGTCTTCTCTGGAAACCTCCAGAGCAGCGCTTCTCAAGCATTAATGTGCTTAGGAATCATGGGAAGATCTTGTTCTGATGGGGGCCCGGGGAGGGGGAGTTATTCTGCATTTTAAACATGCTTCAAAGTGATGCTGCTGCTGCTGCTGCTGCTGGTCTAGTCTATGGGCAACACTGACTAACAAGGTTGGAGAGTAGTCTCATTCCTCTCTCTGACTTCCATTAACATATTTTTAACACGTCTTCCTCACCATATTAGGAGGGCAGAAATCATGCCTTCCTTGCTCATCACTCATCCTAAGGGTGTAGTGTGGGGTTTCTGTGTCTCTGCACTATTGATATTTTGGGCAGGATAAGTCTTTGTTATGGAGGACTATCCTGTGCATTGTGGCATGTTTAACTGCATTTCTGGCTTCTATCTGCTAGATGCCGGTAGCACTCCCTTCTCTGCCCTCCAGTTTTGACAACCAAAATATCTCCAGGCATTGCCAAATGTCTAGCATAACACAATTTATTTATCCTAAGGGACTAGGGCAATGCCGTTATTTAATGGTCAGCACTTAGGGGCATCACCACAGACTTTATTCTGTACTGTCTGGCATATTGTTTCCCAAACTAGATTGGATGCTCTGAGGGCAGGGAACTTGTCTCATATGATTCTGTATCTTTTACAACACCTTTTACAGCAATGGGCTTATTAACTATCTAAATGGTTGATTTGGCAACTCAAGGCACCATATCGGTATGTTTTATGTAACTAGTCCAACCAGAAAGATAGTACCACAGAGCTCACTACTTGATGCATAAATGTCAAAAGACAAGACATTTTCAGGGTCAAGGCATGAGTGAGGCTTATTTATCATATTCTTTCAGCACCTCACCGTATGCCTGACTTTGTAAAAAGACAAAAACAGAAGGGTCACCAAAGTCTGAGGCATCCATTGAATAGTAGTCAAGGAACAAAAATAAATCAATACTTTGTAGCTTTCCCTGTCTACCAATAAAAGGTAGGTTCTGTAGTAGGAATGGTATTGAGGGGATGAAGAATTTCAGGGATATTAACAGCACTCCCGGTTAACAGGGCTTTGGAGGCCAGGATTCAGGAACTTGGTTGCTGGTTCCGATGCCAGCAGATGGTGCTAGGAGAGTACATTTTCTCAGGATCAGAGCCATCACTACACCAGACTGATCCAGAGAAGAAAAGATAAGGTACTCTTCAACCAAGAAATTGTTCACTGAACACATGTTTACTGTTTACTGAACAGTGACCATGTGTTCTTTCTAGCATGGGCAAGATTCAAGGGTTCTCCCCCTCCCACCAAAGTGAGGTTACTAAATGAGATGGCCATTTACTTTAAGGAATTTATGGTCTCAAGAATCTTATTCTTGGGGAGCAGATGTAGCTCAGTGTAGCTTAGTGGTTGAGCACCTGCTTCCCATGTATGAGTCCTGGGTTCAATCCCCAGTACCTCCTGAAAAAAAAAAAAAAAGGAATCTTACTCTTTTTAGCTTGTCCTCATCAGCCTCTGTTCTCTTACTTCTTGGCCACTTCTTATTTTTAGTTGTCCATCAGATCTCAACTCCTCTCATCTCCCCAGTGGGAGGGGGCATGAGACCCTAAAATTTTCTCCTCTGTTTTTTTAATCTTGAGCAGAGTGATGGTGGAAGAAACGTAGGTTTGGGGCAAGACTTTAAAAAACTTCCACCTACGAAGGCCTCCTGGAGTTTCCTTGTTTCTGTCTTTCCCAAGCTTGGGTGACTCTTCGACCTTCCCTTCAGTCCTTATCCTCCCTAAAAATTCCCTTTATGTCAGCAACCAGAATTGGTTTCTGTTGCTTGCAACCGCAGAATCCCAACTAATATTCCCAGATACTTGGTTAAATTTGAAAAAGCAAGATACAGAGGAGAGTGTAAGAATGTCCCAGGTTTGTTTGGTTGATTGTTGGTTTTTTGTTTTGTTTTTCCTATAGATCTATTAGTGTCTTAACAAATTTGGAATGGTAAATAAGAAAGTATTGATTGGGGTTATTTTTGGGAAAAGGAATAGGGCCTGGAATGGGAGGAAGACTTTTGTGGTATGCCTTTTGTTTATCACATAATAGTCTAAAAAAAAGCTCTCTAGGTAATTAGATTCTTGTGATTTGCCTCTTTTAGAACCCACTTGACTATGTTTTTAAAGACTTCTTTCAGGACTGATACTTTGTGGTATTCCGAATTGACTCTGAGATCCCTTTTGGAACATATTCCTGCGTAAGTTATTTCAGTATTGACTATACTTCTGGATTATTTGGAATCCTACTTTTTTTTTTTTGAGGTATCAGGGCTGAGGATTGAACCCAGGGATCTCATAAGTGAGAAGGTGGTGCTCAACCACTGAGCCACATTGGCTCCCTTGAGTTGGTTTTTTTCATTTGTTTGTTTTTTTTTTTTTTGCTTTTAGGAGGCACCTGAACCAAACCCAGGACCTCCCATGTGGGAAGCAGGCTCTCAATTGCTTGAGCCACATCCACTCCCCTACTCTTTTTTTTAAGATAAATGAGCAGTATCTTCTCAGTAAGGCAAAACCATCATACCTAATATCCTAAAGAGGGCTCCTTCTGCAATTTCCCAATGCCCTAAACCTCTTTCTCAGATTCTGAAACTTCTTGTAGTTGATTTTGTTTTGTTTCATGCTTTCCTTGTTGCTTCATCAGAGACTGACAAAAGGTTATCAGGAAGAAGAGGAGTGGGCAAGATTAATAAAAGAGCAGTCAGATAAGCCTGGATTTGGGAAGGACACCATGGACAACAGCTTTTGAGTCTGATGAAAAACAAGCGTAAGGGGGCAAAAGGGGGAAGTGAAAGGGAAAGTATAGGTGACTGGCAGCAGCCTTTTGAGAGTAGAGAATAGACACAGAAAAGCCGGGATAGGAAGAAGACAGTATTCAGCAGGTAAGATCAAAAGCAAAACAGAAAAATCCAGGTCTCTTCTGAATTATTTCAAGGATAATAGACTCCCCGCCCCGCCCCGCCCCACCCCGCCCCTTTTCCATAGCAACCTCACTCTACATCTTTTTTTTTGGGGTGGGGGGAGGTGCCGGGGCCAGGGATTGAACCTGGGACCTCTTGGCTCTCACCCACTGAACCATATCAGCTCCCCTCACTTTATATCTTTTTTTGGGGGGATGGGGTGGGGAATTCAGTATTCTCTTATTTATTGTGTGGGTCTCCACCTACTGTGACAATGCCCTGTGTACATTTGAACATTTTTGTATACCTTATATGTTTGCTCAGGTGAACTTCCTCCCATGCATCCCCCGTCCCTGACACCCCACACCAACGATCCTCCCCTGCCCCAGTTGTAACCCTTCTGTGATCCAAAGCCTCTTCAAAGATGAAGCCATTACAATAGCCAAATACAATTAATAGAAAAATGAAATAATAATGATAAGTTTAAATATCAGGGATAAAATACATAAAGATTTAAAAAATT
>JAQZBX010035005.1:0-24754 GCA_029593785.1 Cabassous unicinctus
CCCCCCCTTCCCCATTTTGCTGTTTTGTGTCCATTCGCTGGGCAATTCTCTGTGTCTGTTTCATCTCTTCTCATCCTCCTCCTCCAGTCTTCACCAGGATTCGATCCTGAAGACCTCCGATGTAGGAGAGAGGTGTTCTAGCCATCTGCGCCACCTCAGCTCCTAGTTTTCAGAGCTTTCGGAGCAACTCGTCTTGTCTCTCTTCTTTTACGTCATCTTGCTGCCTGGCTCCCGGGGCCTGGCGGCTCACCGGCACACAGAGCCTGGCAGCCCATGCTCCTTCTATATATATTTTTTTATTTTACCGGGAGGTCCCAGGGATGGAACCCAGGTCCCTCCATATGGCAGACGGACGCCCAACCATTTGAGCCACATCCGCCCCCCTAAAATTTTCTTTTAACAGCATTTATTTAGCTGAAAAAGAGAGTGTCTTTAATGAAAAATATTGCATAAATAGCAATGTTCTCTGTGCAGAATATAGGTGATATTTTATTTAGCCAAAATTTGGAAGTCTTGCAAAAATGCTAGTGCTTGGAAAATAGTGCTTTAGGGAAAGAGACTTGGCGTGTAGGAAAATTGCTTCATAGGTTCAGGGACCCCACCAGATGAACATTGCCCTGGCATAACATGCAAGTTTCTTTCCTTTCACCTTTTTCTCTTATTTTCTATCCATTACGATAGTAATGAACATTGAGGACCACAACAGATCAATTCAGAGAAATCTCAAAAACCTTTGTCAAAGACTGCAGTAAGTTGAAAAATGGCCCCTAAAAATACCAGGTTCTAATCTCTGGAATCTGTGAATGTTACCTTATATACCAAAGAATTTGCAAATGTAATTAAGTTAAGGATCTTGAGATGGAGATTATCCTGGATTATATATGTGGGCTCTAAATGCCATCACATGCATCCTCAAAAGAGAGAGGAAGAGGGAGGCTTGACACATAAGATGACAAGACAATGTGAAGATGGAGCAGAGAGAAATTTGAAGATGCTGGACTTGAAGGTTAGAGTGATGTAGCTACAAGCCAAGAAATGTCAGCTACTTTCATGACCTTGACCATCACCTGAGTACCTAATAGATCTCCAGCCCTCTCTGTCCTGCTCTTTATGCCTGATTCTCCACTTAGGTGCTGCACAGACACCTCAAACATGTGGTACATTTAAATGCAAACTTATCATCTGTTTTTGTTTCCCAGCTGCTAAAACAAATACCATACAGTGGGTTGGCTTAGCAACAGGAATGTATTGGCTCATGGTTTCAGAGGCTAGAAGGTTTGCCTCCTCCTGGGGTCAGTATCTTCTGGCTGGCTGGCAGTCCTTGGGGCTCCTTGGCTTTTTGGTCCCATTGCAATGGACATGGCAGCGTCTTCCCCTTTCTCTTCCAGGTTCCATTGATTTCTGGCTTTTGGCTAAGCCCACGGCTTCTCTCTCTGTGGCTTTCTCTAAAAGGCCTCCAGAAATAGGATTAAGACCCATCCTGATTGAGCTGGGCCACACCTTAACTGAAGTAACTTCATGTTAAAATGTCCTATTTACAGGAATAGATTAAAATTAAGAAAATGTTTTTCTGGGGTACATAACTCCAAGCCACCACACCATCTCACTTATTCACCCAACACTGAGTAAGAACTGTGTTCCTTCTTTTGGACCCCCTGTTTTGAATAATGAAACCAGAATCTGTCTAATTGTCTGGGATTAATTCTTGAGCCTCCCTCTCCCTAAGCAGCCCGATATCCAATCTATTGCAAGTCCTGTTCATTGTCCATCTGTGTTTATCTCCTAGGTATCTTTCCCTTCCCCCAAATCATCACTGCTAATTGCTGAGCTATGTTCTTGCCATTTCTCGTGAGGCAATAGCTTCCTAAGTGGTGCCCTTAACTCTGGTCCTAACCCCATCTGTCCTGGTTTGAGTCTTTTGGGGTGACTGGAAAATGATGTTCTTTAGCTAACCCATTCCTGTGCAGGTAAGTCTATTATATGTGGGACCTTTTGGCTAAGTTTGGTTAAGGGACTTTTTTTTTTAAGTTTTATTTTATTTACCTATTTCTCCCCACCCCCTTGCTGTTTGAGCTCACTGTCTGTTCATTGTGTGCTCGTCTTCCCTTTAGGAGGCACAGGGAACCGAACCCGGGGCCTCCCATGTGGAAGGGAGACACCTAATCGCTTGAGTCACCTCTGCTCCCTGCTTTGTTGTGTCTCTCATTATGTTTTCTTCCTTGTGTCTCTTGTTGCATCAGCTCACTGTGCCAGCTCGTTGCATCAGCTTGCTGTCTTGCTCATCTACTCCAGAAGGCACCAGGAACTGAACCCAGGACCTCCCATGTGGTATGCAGGAGCTCAATTGCTTGAGCCACAACTGCTTCCCTAAGGGACCTTTTGATTTGGTCATTTTTTATTAGATTGCTTCAGTTAAGGGTCTTTGATTAGATGGCAGGGCCCGGGGTGGATCTTAATCCTTTTACTGGAGTCTTATATAAATGGAGGACTGAAAGCAGATGCACACAGAGAAAGAGAGCTGCCATTTTACCCTGCCATGTGAGAGAGGACTCCAGCATCACCTGCAGCCCAGAGGCTGAGACAGAGAGAGAGTCCTGAAAGCTGAAAGACAAGCCATGTTCCTGATTGCCCACAGCTGACCGCAGGGAGAAAGTGAGCCTGGAGGAGGAGGCAGGAGTCCAGGATCACCAGCAGCTGGCCTTTGGTGAGACAGCATCTCTGATGATGCCTTGATTTGGACATTTTCACAGCCTCAGAACTCTAAGATTTTACCCTAATAAATTCCCATTCTAAAAGCCAACCCATTACTGCTATTTTGCATTGGCAGCCTTAAGCAAACCAAAACACCATCAAGTTCATCCTCAAAGCATAGTCAGAATGAACTTTCAAAACCCATCCAACTAATTTGTTTAAAACCTTCCAATGGCTCTCTTTGGCCTTCAGATAAAGGCATATGGCCTAGCATGGCCTGCATGCAAGGCTGTTCAGGATCTGGCTCCCACCTTTTTCCCTGTTCCTCTCCTGCCACTTTCTGTTATGTTAAGGTCCAGTATGTTGAACTACTCTCCCAATCTCTCCCTTACTTCCTTGTCTTTGCACACAGCATTCCTATTGTAGTAGAGGCTGTGAGTAATGAAAGATCCTGAGGGCAGGAACTGTATCCTCATTGTTTTGTATCCCCAGTCTCTCTCCCTCTTTCTTTTTTAATGGTACCAGGGAAGGGGTTTGAACCCGGGCCCTCCTATGTGGGAAGCCAGTGCTCAACCACTGAGCCACATTGGCTCCCCTGAGTTGGTTCTTTCGTTTTTTTTGCTAGTTGCTTTTTTTCTGTTTTCTTTTGTTTTAAGGACAAAGGAGGCACTGGGGATTGAATCCGGGACCTCCCATGTAGAAAGCAGGTGCTCAACCGCTTGAGCCACATCTGCTCCCTCCAGTGCCTCTTAAGTGCCTGGTGCATAGTAGTTGCTCAGAAATATTTATTGCTTGCCTGTTATTTGCCAAACACTATGCTAAGTCCTTTACCCGCATTATCTCTATTAAATCTTACAACAACACTTTGAGCTACATACTGTTATTATTCCAATTTTATAGATGAGGAAACTGAGGCCTCATGGACTCACCGTCTAGTGGGTAATGCAAGAATAAGCCATATAAAATAGAACATAATAGAAGCCATGTAAAACAGCAACATGATAGAAGCCATTAAAACATGCCACATTGTGTGGTATAGGTAGATAGCGTTAAGGGCAGCATAACAGAGCTGCTAAAAGTGTGGGTTCTAGAATCAGCTCTGGATCTGGTTCCTGGCTCTGCCACTTATGAGCTGTATGGTTTTGAAATATAACATGAATGTGAAAGAAGTGCACAAATCCTACATTTAGAGTATAATGAGTTTTTACAAAGTAAACACACCCATGTAACCAGCACAGATCAAGCTATAAACAGGACCAGCACCCCACAAGCCTCCCTCAAACACCCTCCAGTCAGTCTGCCCCTCCAGGGAAATGGCTGTGGCTCAATTGGTTAGGCTCCCGTTTACCATATGGGAGGCTTGGGGTTTGATTCCCGGGGCCTCCTGTTGAAGGCAAGCTGGCCCACGCAATGCGGCGAGCTGGTGCAGCAAGATGACCCAACAAAGGGAGACAAGCAGACACAGAAAAATGCGAAGCAAAATGGACACAGCAAGCATAAGCAGCAAGGGGGGGATAAATAAATCTTAAAAAAAAAATGCCCCTCCAAAGAAGAAACTATTCTGAAATCTATCCTGCTGATCAGTTTTGTCTGTGTTTCAGCATTATATAGGTGGAACCATACAGCATGTACTCATTTGGGTCCGCCTCTTTCTGCTCAGCATTACGATATTTAACCGTGTTGCTATGGGGAGTAGTTGTCTTTTTCTTTGCAGCATAGTATTTGTGATGGACTCAGAGATACACCAGTCAGACTCCCCTTCAAGGAAGAACTTTCTTCCCCAGCCACTGGAAATGCTGTCTGCAGACAGTCTTCTGTTCTCATTTCCTTCAGGGTTTGCCTCAGCTGCAGAAAGCCTCTTTGCCCAATGGCACACCCTTCCTTAGATGGCCAAGTTCCATTGACTGATGGTGGTGGGGTATAAAGGCCAGACCACTGTGGCCAACTGTGGGATAATTCCAACTGGCCTTATATACTACATTGGTGCAGTTTGGCTGGACTTTGACGCCTGCACTGTGGCTCAATGTCTTCCTCTGCCCCATCTTACATCTTTCCCTGCCCTTTGGCAGGAGTTGATCCCTAATAAATACCTTGCACGTCAAACTCTGTTTCAGCAACTGCTTTCAGAGAATCCACCCTGTGATAGTTTAGTAGCAGGCAATAAGATGGGGTATGGGAGCTGGATCACTTGCCACCTGGTTGGGAATAAGGACTTTATCACTGGTGGTTGGTGGAGCATAGACAGCCTGTGGCACAAAGTAGAGGGTCCATTTGTTAAAAGTCTTACCAGTGGTGAATTGGGATGCATTGGAAAGGAATGCATTACCTAGTGCACCGCATCAGGTGTTAGAAGTATAAGGGAAATCAAAACTATGCAAACAATGGAGTTGGATGGCTAGTGTTAAGTCCCAGATGGGTGCAATTATCGTGGTGAGTAGCACAGTCCCAGTGGCAGCTGGGAGGTGGACGTGGGGAGCTGACCTCAGAGAGTTTGGGAGGTGGTTAATAAAACATAGCCTCCCAGGAGACAAAATAGATCTGCAGTCAATACAGGTACAACTTAGCTTGTACTACCAGAAGAAATCATTGATGGATGACCAGAAGAAGGCTGAGAGCAGTCGTTTCAACAAAAAAATAATGACGTCTTGCTTAGTTTTCTGATCTCAGCCAGTTTTCAGACCCGGAACTCACTGACTGGAGAGCACATCAGGTCTCCAAGAAGAAGGGTCCTGAGACACCATGACAAATATACATGGTAACGATTCTCCCAGTCTTTCTCCAAATGGGCCTATGGATATTTACTAGGATCACTGTACCCTGGGGAAAGGGGAGCACCCTAACATTTTGAGGGATGTTGGACTTGGGGTCTAAGTTGACATTGACACCTGGAGATTAGCATCATCTTGGCCTCCTTTTAGATGGAGGCACATGGGAGCCAGGTCATAAATGGAGCCCACTGCAACTGCAAACCCACCCAGTGGTTATTTCCCTGGTCCTCAGATGTTTAATTGGATGGGCATACCTGGTAGTTGGATCCTTAACCTGTTGGGTAGGTGTTATTATAATGGGAGAGGCCAAGTGGAAACTGACCCTTCCCCACCTCCAAATAAGACAGTAAATAAAAAACAATATTACATTTCAGGGGAATGGTGGAAATCAGTGTCACCATTAAGGATTTAAAGGATACAGAATTGGTGATTTTTAAAGGGTGTCAAAAAATTCAATCAACAACTTCAAATACTGTAGTAACAATCCAATTCTGACCCTAACTACCCAGAGTTAGCCAGATCACACAGGTTCAGGGCAATCCTCTATGAGATTATCCTTCAGCCACCAGTTGCAAGTTTGGGGCTCCAGGCTGCCTGTACTTCTGACCAACTGGCTATAAATTTGGGGGTTCCCACCATCCCCCTTGTGTTGGAGAATTTGCTTAGAATGACTCACTGAAAGAGCTGTACTTAATGATTATAGTTTTATTATAGTGAAAGGATACAAATAAGAAGAAACCAAAAGAGGAGACTCATAGGGTAAGGTCTGGGAGGATCTCAAACGCAAGCTTCTGTATCGTCTCCATGTGGAGACAGAACGCATTGCCTTCCCAGCACAGAGGTTTATTTTCTCAATCATGGTAGCTCATTGGAGCTTTGAGTGTCCTGAGTTTATATGGGGTTCCAATAAGTAGGGTTGATTGATGGAATCAATACCGGCTGGTTGAACACAATCTGCAGTGCTCCTCCCCTCCAGAGGTCAGGGAGGTGGGCTGATATGATGGTGGCTCAAAGCTCCAAAGCCCTAATCACATGGTTTGTCTTCCTAGTGGGGCCAGCCCCAACCCTAAGGCTGCAGGTTTGGTTGGCTCCACCCTGCAGCTATCAGGTATGGTCCTGGACCCACCATAAAGAACAAAAGACACTACTATCACAGGAAATTCCAAAGATTTAGAGGTTGCTTCCCCAGGAACTGAGGACAAAGACCAGCCAAGTTTTAATTTTTATTTTTTTTATTACACTGCAAGGATGGTTTCCTATCTCCATTGAATTCATCAGTTTAGCCCCTTTAGAAGCTAGGTGGGATCCTACAAGATGGTATTAGATTACCACAAACATAACCAAGTACTAGTCCCAATTGCAGACACCATGATAGATGCATTTCTTTGCTAAAATTGAAAAATGATACTCTCAGATGTATATTATGCAGCCATTGATTTGGTGAATGTACACTTTTCTATCTCAATCAGAAAATAGGATCAGAAACAGTTTGCATTCATATGCAACAGGCAACAATATACTCTTATAGTTTTACCCCAGGGTTATGTTAATTCTCCTGCACTCTGTCATAATATAGTCTGAAGAGAACTTGACCATTTGGACATCCTGTCTTGTATCACATTGATCACATTGATGATATTATGCTAATCAGGCTGGATGAACAAGAGGTGGCTAGCATGCTGGAGAGAATGCTTTATAGGGTGAGAGATAAAACCTATGAAGATACAGGGGTATGTCACATCAGTGAAGTTTTTAAGGGCCCAGGGGACAGGGACATGCTAAGAAATCCCTTCCAAAGTAAAAGACAAATTATTATTATCTTGCAAAGTATTGCATCTTATCATGAAGGAGGAAGCCCAATGCCTGATAGACTCCTTTGAATTCTAGAGGAGGCTTATTTCACACCTAGAAATACTGCTTTCACCCATATACCAGGTATCACAAAAGGTTGCAAATTGTTGGAGGGGCCCAGGAAGGAAAGGGCTCTGCAGGAGGTCCAGGGTATGGTGCAAGCAGCCCTGGGAAGATACATCTCACAGACCCTATCAGAGGTGGGAAAATATGACATGGATCTTATGGCAAGTCCCTATGGAGAATCACAACAAAGGCCGCTGGGATTTTGGTGCAAGGCCATGCTATCTGTAATGGAGAATTATATGCCATTTGTAAAACAACTCCTGGAAGAGGCAGAGCTACTGACCATGGGTTACCAAATGACCTTGCATCCAGAACTATCCATCATGAGCTGGGTTGAACCCACCAAGTCATAAGATGAATTCATGATAGGATGGATCTATCCATAAGAGAGCACATGCAAGCCCAGATCCTCATGTTATTCTCCACTGTTCCACATGTGCCTCTCCTTCAGTTCACACTTCTGACATGGGGGAGTCCTGTTCTAACACCTAGAAGAGAAGGAAAAATCCTGAGCTTCGTTTTTGGATGGGTTGGATCATTTGTGGCTGAAAATTGATAGAAGTTAAACTGCAGCCTCACTCTGGAGTGGACTTGAAAGACAATGGTGAGGGAAGAATCCTCCCAATTGATAGAACCTCAGGTGGTGCATCTGGTTGTATACTTTATGTGGAAGAAGTGATCTGAGGTTAGACTATATGGGGACTCATGGACATGGAAAGCATCTACCATGTGAGAGGCACTGAACAACTAATTACACAAAATGATTTGGCCACTTAAACCAGCCAGGCTTCATCATCAGCTATCTTGGTGGTGGCTCTATTTGCACATGGACAGAATGGCCACCAAATGGGAGACGGAGGCTGTGTATGGACCCATCAGCACTTAACAAGGCTGCCTTAGCTTCTGTTGCCTCAATGTCCAAATTCCCAGTAACAGAGACCAACACTGAGCTCCAAATATGGTACCACCCCTTGAAGAGACTAACTGGCTGCTATGATGGTTAAATTCATGTGCAAACTTGCCTAGGATACGGTGTCCAGTTGTTTGGTCAAATAAGTACTGGCCTGATTGTTACTGTGAGGGTATTTCATACATAGATTTGCATCTATAGTCAATTGATTGCCTTTAAGCTGATTGCATCTACAATCAACAAATGAGATTGCCCTCAGCAATGTGAGGAGTCACCCCATCCAATCAGTTGGAGGTCTTAAAAACCAGAACTGAGGATTTCAGAAATCAGAAAGAATTTCTGCCTCTACTTCAGCCAGCCAACTTCTGGGAAATTCATCTTTACCTTCTTTGGAGTTTCCAGCTTGCTGCCTGCCCTATGGAATTTGGACCTGCCAACCGCCATGGTTGTGTAAACCAATTCCTATTATCATGTATCTGTCATCCATCTATCTATCTATCTATCTATCTATCTATCTATCTATCTATCTATCTATCTATCATCACCATAATCTATTCTGTTGTCTCTGTTTCTCTGGAGACCCCTGACTAATACAGATTTTTGTACCAGGCATAACTATCTTAGTTTTCTGGGCTGCTATGACAAATACCACAAAATAGATTGGCTTAAGCAACAGGAATTAATTGGCTCATGGTTTTGGAGCTAGAAGTCTGTATTAGTCAGCCAAAGGGCTGCTGATACAAAGTACCAGAAATCTGCTGGGTTTTAAAAAGGGTATTTATTCAGGATAGAAGCTTACAGTTACCAGGCCATAAAGTGTAAGTTACTTCCCTCACCAAAGTCTGCTACCGGTAATGTGCTGGAGCAAGATGGCTGCCGATGTCTGCCAAGAGTTCAGGCTTGCTGGGTTCCTCTCTTCCCAGGGCTTGCAAGGGTTCAGCCTCCCTCTTCGTCTTAAGGCTCCGTGGTCCCAACTTCTTCCAATATCAGCTGTAGGCTGGGTTAAGTTTTGTGTCTCTCACAGGGCTTGTTCCTCTCCGGGCTCAGCTGCTCTGTTCTTTCCACAAGGTCAGCTGTAGACTATCAGGATCTCTGGCTTCCTGGGGCCTCTGCCCTGTCTATGGAGCTGTCTCTATTCCTCTGTGTTCTTTTCTTGTATGTTTACTTCCTGGGGTTCCAGCATCAGAACAACTCCTTCTCTGTGCTCTGCCGTGTTGTTTTTTCTGCTAGTCCTCGCTCACCAAGGGGGCAGGAACCCAATGTCTTACTGACATGGCCCAATCAAAGCCTTAATCATTATTTAATCAAGTAAAAGTGAAACCTCTGAATTTAGTACAATCTAATACACCCAGAGGAATAGACCAGTTTTCAAACATAATCCAATATCTATTTTTGGAATTCATAAATAATACCAAACTGCTACAAAGCCCAAAATCAAGGCGTTAGCAAGGCAATGCTTTCTCTTTGGAATCTAGTATTCTGGTGCTGGCTTGCCTCAATCTTGACTTGTATCTCTACCTTCCATCACATGACAATCTCTCTCTCTTTGTGGCTGCTCTCCTGGTTTCCACCGACTTCTTTTTTTTAAAAAAAGATTTATTTATTTTTACTTGATCCATTTTAACCCTCCCCTTCCCCATTTTGCTGTTTTGTGTCCATTTGCTGGGCAATTCTCCGTGTCTGTTTCCTGCCATCACTTCTCATCTTCCTCCTCCAGTCTTCACCAGGATTCGATCCTGGAGGCCTCCGATGTAGGAGAGAGGTGTTCTGCCACTTGCACCACCTCAGTTCCTGGTTTTTGGAGCTTTCGGAGCATCTCGTCTTGTCTCTCCCCTGCGTCTCTCTCCTGTTACGTCATCATCTTGCTGCCTGGCTCCCGGGGCCTGGCGGCTCACCGGCACACAGAGCCTGGCAGCCCATGTGCCTTCTATATATATTTTTTATTTTACCAGGAGGTCCCGGGGATCGAACCCAGGTCCCTCCATATGGCAGACGGACGCCCAACATTTGAGCCACATTCGCCCCCCTCCACCGACTTCTGACTTCTCCCTGCAGTCTTCTTTGTGGCTTTCTCTGATAAGAGAAAGAGCTCTTTATAAGGTTTCCAGTCATATGGATTAAGGCCCACCCTAATTCAGTTGGACCACACCTTGTCTAAAATCAACATCCTCGGAAGATGGGGTGGGGCATATGGGAATTGCCTATATTTTTTATGTAACATTTATGTAATCTAAAGCTTCTCTAAAAAAAAAATCCTCAAAAGTTCTTATTTACAGTGGATTCACACCCACAGGAATGTACATTGAGATTAAGAATATATCTTTTGAGGGGGTACATATTTCAATCTACCACAAAGGCCGTTTGGCTACATTGAGCTCTTTCCATTCTGGAAGTGTAAGGGATTTGCTCCAATAGGAATAGGCACATATTCCAGCGATGCAGGGTCTTAGTTAGCAATGGTGTCAGGGGGTTGATGGAGTGTTTGATTTACTGGCATGGGATCGTCTATATCATCACATTAGATGAGGGGGCCTACTTTGCAGCAAAGGAGATATAGGAGTGGGTTCATGACTGTGGGATCCTTTAGTTGTATTGCCCACCACACGGCCCAGAAGCTTCTGACCTGATTGAGCATTGGAATTTCTGTTGAATAACAACTCCTGGACCACACACTTTGGGATAGGGTGCCATCCTCTAGAACACAATGTATTTGATTAATCAAGGGCCTTTATATGCTATCATGTCCCTAAAAGGAATTATACATTGGTCTGGAAACCAAGGGGTGGAAGCAGGAGTGGCCCACTTACAGTCACTTCCAATGACCCATGGGGGGATTTTGTGCTTTCCATCCCTGCAACTCTGGGTTCTGCAGGATGAGAGATCCTGGTCCCCCAAAGGAAAATATTTCTACCAGGTGACACAGCAAGTATCCCATTGAACTATAAGCTATGGCTGCACTTTAAGCTCCTGGTGTTCCACAGAATATGAGACAAGGCGAGGGGGTGATCATCTTGAGAGGGATAATTGACCCTAATATCAGGAGGAGGTAGAGCTGCAGTTCCATAGTCGAGGCAGGGAGGAATAAGTGTGATATCCAGATGATCAATTTGCACTTCTCTTGATATTCCCTTGCTCCACTGCTATGCTTAATGGACAAGTGCAGCAATCATGGCCTGAGAAGGCCCCTTATCAATGAGGTGTCCTGCCACCAGGTAAGCCACTGAGACCCGCACAGGTGGTAGCTGAGGGTTTGGTTAATCAAGAATGGATAGTGGAGGAGGGAGGATCAGTTATTGCTCCATGACCACCAGCAGCAGTGGGTTCTATAGTTCATCCCATTAAGTTTCATCGTCTAAGTTTCCTCCATGGAGGCTCACTGGAATCCTGGTGGAGCAGCTCCTTGAACGTTACTGAAGAAATGGATCTGAGAAGTGCAAAGTATACACTGTGTTGCATAATGATATTTGCTGCCCAGATTCCCCTTCAAAGGAGGACTTGTTTCCCTAGCTCCTGGGAGCGTGGCCAGCAGACAGCTTCTAGCTGTCAGCTCCTTCAGGCTTTTGCTCAGCTGTAGAAAGACACCTTGCCCTTCCCTGGGAGCCCACATCTAATGAGAGATCATGGCAGGAGTATAGGACACAGTTGGCTGAAAATGGAATAACTTTGATGGACCACATTTACTCCAGCGCTTCTCATGGTATTGGGAGAGGCTTTGACAAGCCTGAGCTACAATTTAACTTCTCTCCCCAATCTTGCTTCTGACCTCTTCCTTCCACAGATGTTGATTCTGGGGAGTTCTTGGATTGCAAAATATATAAAGCTCCTAGAAATCTCACAATCCCTGTTGCTGCCTTTTTTTTTTTCAATGGGGAAGTGTGACGATTCCTACCCTGCAAAATGACTGAACTGTGTAAGTAACCAATGTTCAGATTCCAGGGAACAATTCTGACGAGAAATTTCTCCTCAATGATTGAAGCCCATTTCAAACATAATTTTGGATGAGGTCTGCTGATCTGTATTTGTGTCCCAACTGGAGTTTGTTCTCAGCAAAACCATGATACAGGAGAAATTTATACTTAGTGCTTAATAGCTAATTCAACTCCATTTCTGTTTTGGTGAACACACAGCTGGTGTAGGGGAAAGGATGCAGGCTTTGGAGTCAGATGTGGATTCAAATTCTGGTTCTACCACTTAGAAGCAATGTGACTGGGCCATTTACTTTAATTCTTCACTTCAGTTTTCTCATTTGGAAAACGGGGCAAAAAAAGCCTTCCTTAAAGGTTTGAAGGACTTAGAGCTAGAACATAAAATCCCTGGTCAGGAATTAGTTCTCAACAAATGGTAATTTAAAAAATATTTTACTTTTTTGCTTCTTCCTTCCCTCTTTATATGCCCAGCCTATGCTTTCAGGGAAGAAAGAATATTGATTAATGCATGTTCATTAAGATATTAGGGATTTTATATAGCAGACCTTCCCAGGGAAATTGTATTTTAAAAAAGGAGCAGCTGTGGCATCTGAATAAAGGAATGAAATACTGATGGTAGGCATTTGGGGGGACAGGAGCTCTTAGATTAAATCCTGTAAATGACAATGTTCTTTATGTCTGGGTAAGGTTGATTGTCCCTGCTTTTGATGAAAAGGAAAGATAAAACTTTCTACTTAAGAAGGACTCCATTTCCTCCCTCCTCTGAGTCCTCCCCTCCCACAACCTGTGTTGAGAAGAGTTTACCTACATCTTGCTTTTTCAAGTGGGACAACTGAAATATCTTCTAGCTATTTGTTCCAGTAGTTCAATATATATTCTTGGTTATATCAAATATTTGATATTTTAGGAAATCAGCCTTGTTAAATTAAAGTGGATAAGATGGCATTTTAAGGTCACCTTGGTATGATCAAACATGATGCTGACATTTACAATCCATTTCCACTGCTTCTCACATGTGTCCTTGTCAGTTAAATCCAGACTCCTCCAATTTAAAGGAGTTTCAAATCTAATAATGCAATTATAAATATTGTACCTGAATCTCTAACTGCCCACTGATTTCCATGCAAGTTACAAAATCTTCATATGCCCTTTCCTCTTATTTTTAGCAAGTATATTGTATTGGCTTTGCCCAGAGTTTAAGCCATTTTATCAGAAGAAACCAAGGTAAAATTAGAGAATGGACAGGCTCACTTTTAGAGGCATCTCAGAGTTACAATTTCTCCCTTTTCAGATCCATTGATTTAATAAGGATGGGCTACTTTCATCTGAGCAGGATCTGAGATATAATGAATGGGCTTTTAGGAGCAGAGGTGAACAGTGACAGGCATGGGCTGTTTATGACTCCCCAAAAGTTACCTCTTGAAAGCCTTGTTGCTCAAATGTGGCCTTTCTCTAAGCCAAACTCAGCATATAAACTCACTGTCTTCCCCCTGCTGTGGGACATGACTCCTAGGGATGAGCTTCCCTGGTACCGAGAGATTATTACCAAATGCCAACTAGTGATGCATTTGGGAAAAAACCTTGACTCAAAGGAGGAAATATTAAATACAAATGAGTTTTTATGGCTAAGAGATTTCAAAGTGAGTCGGAGGTCATGCCAGAGGTTACGCTTATGCATGTCTCAGGAGGTTCTCAGTGACTGCCACAGTAAACAGTGCCTCAAGCAGGGGGGCTCCTGAGGGCTCTGGAGACATCTAGACACTATAGGCAGGGCAGACAATCCCAGGAATTCAGCACCCTGTCAGTGGGCCTTACATTGGAATATATGTTCCCCTATCTGACAGAGTTAGATTCATTTATAATTTCTCTACACATGGCTTTTCTGCCCCTTTTATTTGAACCTATAGTTAGCACTATACCTGTTAAATATATGTTCCAGAGACTTAAAATCTTCCATCTGTTCATATGCCGGGTAAGCCCTGAATCTTAACAGAGTTGCAGCCAAACTTACTCTCCAGTTTATCAGACTCATCCGGGACAACTAACAAAAGGATGATGATGGACAACTCCCCATCCCAAAAAACAGATAGTATCTAAAACTGCAAACAAGACGGTTCCATCCATCTGCCCCATGGTATCTAGGCCTCCTCTCAATCAGAAACAGAGTGGGCACCACCATCCCCAAATCCTCAATATTGAGGAATGAATAAACATAAGGAGGGAATACAACTACAGACCAAAGTAGACTTATTATTCTAGTAATGGAAGAACTTGTAACATTGATATAAAGGCAGTGGTCACCAAAGGTTCTGAGGGGAGGTAGAGGGAAGAATAGGTGTAACATGGGGCATTTTGGGTACATTGGAATTGTTCTGCTTGACATTGCAAGGATAGATACAGACCATTAAACATTTTGTCAAATCCTATAAAATTGTGTGGTGCAAAGTGTAAACTATAATGAAAACTATAGACCATGGTTAGTAGCAATGCTTCAATATGTGTTCATCAATTGCAACAAATGTACCACACTAATGAAGGATGTTGTTAATGGGGAAAAGTGTGCGAGGGGGAGGGATTGGGGTATATAGGAATCCCCCTATAACATTTATGTGATCTAAAGCTTCTTTAAAAATAAAAAATAAATAAAATTACAATCACACTAAGGGGAAAAAAAAATCACCAGAACAGATGCGGAGTTCTGAATAAAACACATCCATATAAGAACATGTAGATGAACTAGGGAATAGTTTATGGGTCCCAAGAGTCTGCCCTTATCATGTGCCATTTTACCAGAAACAAATTCCCTCATGGGAGTAAATATTTTCATCCACCATCCATCCATCCATCCATCCATCCATCCAACCATCCATTCAGTTTTGATCAAGTACCCATAATGTACCAGGTATTATACTTAGTGACTCAGACCATCAGGTATTGAGAGTTCACAGTGTGGAAGGCCAGTAAGCTCCTTACATTGAATCCTCACAGCAAGGCTGTGCTGTAGGTACTATATACCTCATTTTAAATTTCTGGAAATGGAGGCAAACAGCAGAGAGAAATTAAGTAATTTGCTCACTAGAAAGTGGTACAACGGGGACTTGAATCTAAAGCTGTCTAAATCCAGAAGCCCTTGTTTTTTGGGATTGTTTCCTTAAAATAATTTTATTACACATGTAAAAAAAATGGAGCTATGTGATTTTAGCTTTTCACTGTTTTTGAGTTATTTTACAATTTTGTAAGTTGTAGGTAATTGATAGACATGTAAATTCCGTCCTGTCCAGTAGAGGTTTAATTGATTTCCTTCTGCCCTTGTGAAATACCAGTTTTGTCTGTATTTGATAACTTATTTCAACATTTCTTTACTCCATATAAATTTGTGCTTTTTTGGCTTTTTGTTTGTTTGGTTATAACATGTGCCTGGTTCCCTCATTATGAGTAAATGAACCCTTTTAACACTTGTTCATTTTTATATCTAAATGAGAGTTATATTTTTTTCTAAAAATTATTTAATTCATAAGTAATAAATATTTGTTTATTGTAAGGAAAAAGCCCCAAGAGATAAGCCCTCATTACAGCGATAAGAACTGTTAAATTTTTGAGGAATTTACAAACATATAGATCAATAAAATAATTCTTACAAAATGAGATCATACTGCAGTTGTAATATATATATATTTTTCACATAAGGCATTAGGCCTTTCTATTTCAATAAACAAATACCTGTATCATAATTTTAATGTAAACACCTAGGTATTCCTTTGCAGGAGAGGTAGATGGGCTTTAGAAACAACTGTTTTTCTCAAGTAGGATTTTGGTTCTTTATGAAGCAAGTTTGTCAGCTATGATATTTACTGCACATTTTTGGCAAATACGTTTTACAATGGAAGGAAGTTCACCCTTCAAGTTTGTGAAAAGCTATTTTTTTCTCTGTGTCTATTGAGATTATATATTTTTTTACTGTTAATGTGATGAATTACAGAAGTATATTTTCTCATATTAAACCAACCTTGTATTATTGGGATAAGACTTATTTGGTTGTTTGGTTATAATATTAAATATTTTATGCATTATTGGGTTTGGATTGCTAATATCTTATTTAGGATTTTTGTACCTATATTTTTAAGTAAATTTGATCTATAATTTTCTTCCCATGTACTGTCCTTGTCTGATTTTCATATGAAGGTGATACTAGTCATGTGAAATGAGTTGGAGAGTCTTCTCCTTTTTTTTTTTTTCCATTATGGCTGTTGTAGCAGCTAGCCTTAATCTATTTTTGCCTCAGTTTCCTAATTTGGAAAAAGGAAATAATAATAGTACTGACTTTATATGACTATTTTGAAGATTAAAACAGTTAAAATAAATGAAGCATTTAGAATAGTGTCCATAAGTTAGCAAACAACTTTTATTGTTAGTGATTATTACTATTATTCTACTTTCCAAATATTCATATGAGAGGGGTGATGTATTCCCTGAAACCTGAGATTTTTCTTTTTTTGAGTAGATTTTAACTACTTGTTCAATTTCTTTATTTTTATAAAGAATATAAAATCTCATAAATTCTTATTTAACTACTCATTCAATTTCTTTCATGTTTGCTCAGTGTTTTCATTACTTTTTTGAATTGCTTTTCACAAGTTATATTTTCAGCAATTTGTTTGCTTCATGTGAAATTTCAAATTTATTGGCTTAGTGTTCATAATATTTTCTTATTAATTTTCAATTGTTCCTTTATCTTTATTTATGACCCCCTTTTCATTTTTAATGCCATTTTTTTGTGTGTGTGTGGAGAAGTTTGGATACTTAGCTCATTAAATGTTAGACTTCTTGCTTTTCTAATATATACATTTGCTTTAATTACACTCTACCAGTTCTGATAGGTGTTATTTTTCATTGTCATTAAGTTCCATATGTTCTCTTATTTCCACTGTGATTTCTTCTTTGACCCATGAATTCATTATATTTATAAATGAAAAATTTCCAAACATATAAAGTTTCTATGGCTTTCTTCTTGTTATTGAATTCAACTTGTATTGGTTTGTCATCAGAGACTGTGGTCTGTACAATATCAGTTTTTTTCAGTAGCCATAATATATTCTAATTAATTAATTAATGTATGTATGTATGAATTCCTGTATCTCTCCCCTGGAAAGGAATTTACTCAATTTCACTATCATGTTCCCAGTGTTTAGAAAAGTGTTTGGCACAGAGTAGTAACTCAACATTTGGTGAGTATAAGAATGATTGAGGGAAGCGGGTATGGCTCAGTGGATAGAGCCCCCGTTTACCATATGGGAGGCCCGGGTTCGCGTCCCGAGGCCTCCTTGTGAGGGCACACCGGCCTGAGCGGTGCGGTGGGCTGATGCAGCAACCTCATGGCAGGAAGCGGGTGTGGCGCAATGGATAGAGCACCCGTTTACCATATGAGAGGCCCTGGGTTCGCTTCCCGGTGCCTCCTTGTGAGGGCAGGCCAGCTCCAGCGCCGTGGGCTGATGCGGCAAGACCTCACAACAAGGGGGAGATAAGCAAACACAGAGAAGACACGCAGCAAATGGACACAGCAGCACAAGCAGCAAGGGGGGGATAAATTAAATAAATAAATAAATAAAAAGAATGATTGATACTGAGGAGCTGATGTGACTCAGTGGTTGAGCACCGGCTTCCCACATATGAGGTTCCAGGTTCAATCCCCGGTCTTGGTACCACAAAAAAACAAAACAAAACAAAAAACAGAATGATTGATACTGATGCTAATGCTTGGTGATCAGAGGCCTGTTTTTTCCAGGTGGTCTTCCTGGACTCCTGAGAAGGGGATGCACAATTCCCTAGACTCCAGTCCATGCCAGTAGACTTGGATCCATGAGTCATACCAGTATGTGTCTGAAAATCATCAAAACTATTTTAGTTTCAAAGGAGAACCTGGAAGACTGTGTACTCCAAAATTATTTGATTTTGATCTGTCCACTCTCAGCACCCAGGTGTTAATGTGGACTCTGTTGCACACAAATGGAAGCAGTTGGCCACAGCAGTGCAGGAAATCTTCACAGAGTTTTTGTTTCGCGTATGTAGTGTCTTTCTCCACAAAACAATATTCATGCCTTCTGCCAAGCAGTTACAGAGTAGGGACAGCTGGCCATTACTCAGCTTGGTGTATCAAATAGATATTTTTGAAAATATACAAGCTTTGAAGATTTTTATTCTTCAGACAACTTTGGCTCTGAAAACTCCGTATATCTTAAAAGCAGTTTCATAACGTCAGTAGTTTCCTGTGATTGATAGTCATAGAGCACTGAGCTCACGGAGACATTAAAAATGTGGAATAGGAAAAGAAAAAAAGGACTTTACAATATTGGATTTTGTAGCAGTAAGTAATCTGCTCTTGGCTTCTTTTCCCTTTACAGAGGGATTTTTTTTCCTTTCTTCTGAAAAGTCTGTGTTTTATTGCATTCTAGCTTTGGACATACTAATAAAAATATTTTTTTTCTATGCTTCTCAGAATCCTATTTCTCAACACAGACAGAATTATTGGATAAGTGCTATAATTCTATTTCCCTTTGGAATGCTGAAACCCCAAATTAAAAAAAAAAAAATGAACACAAAAATTGCCAATCATGTGGGATCCTAGGAAGAACATTGACATTGGCAGATCTTCCCTTGGGCGATGGTGATGATTGCGGCAGAAATGGGAGATGTGGCTAAAAGTAAGGGCTGGGGTGATAGGAAGAAGTAATGAGATGGCATGTAGATCATAGGGAGGTTATTATTTCTGAATGTGCAAAGAAATTATTGTTTTCCCTAACTAGAGCATCCTGTGAATAAATCATGGTAGGAGAACTTCTACGACAGATACACCCCAGAAAGTAATGGCTTATCACAGTAGGAGTTAATTTCTTGCTCAGTAATAGTCTGGGGTGGATGTTCATGTTGGTAGGTTCATTTTTGCCCACTGGTTCATGCAGGAACCCAAGCTCCTTCTTTGTGGCATTGCCATCCTTAAGATCAGGGGTTGGCACATTTTTAATGTAAAAGGTCAGCTAGTAAGTATTTCAGGTTTTATAGGCCGTATGTTCTCTGTCGTAATTACTCATTGCTGCCATTGTACCATGAAAGCAACCAGAGACAATACGTCAATTAATGGGCATGGCTATATTCTAATAAAGCATTATTTACAGAAAGAGGTGACAGGCTTGATTTGGTTCTTGGGAATAGCTTGCTAACCCCTGCCCTAGAGCCTAGTCATTTTCTTCTGTATCCAGCAGAGAAGGGGAAGTGGGTGGGAGCAAATATGAGAGGTTTCTACAGGGCAAGCCTGGAAATAAAACATATCATTTCCACCATATTTCATTGGCTAGAAGTGAGTCATATGACAACATTTACTTGTCACGGGGGTGGAAAATGTAATCTAGAAACACATATTGGTGAGCAGCTGGCAGTCTTTGGCACATTCTGCCCAATAGAGAATTTAAAAATAGAAGTCAAGGTCCATTCTCAAACTCTTCTTCCATGTTCTCAAACAAAGGGGTCAAAAAGCACGGCTTGTAGTCAGACAGACCTAGACAGACAGCTGGACCACTTTTTGGCTATGGACTCTTAGGTAATTTGCTGTGCCTCAGTTTCCTCAACTGAAAAATGAGGGTAATTATGGCTAACTCCTAGGATCATTGTGAATGTTAAATAAAAGAGAAATTGCTGAGATGATTAACTGTCACTTCATAGGTATGTAATAAATAGTAGCTATTATCATGACTTTTTTTTTTGATATATTTTTGTTTTGAAGTTTAATTAGAATCAAATGTAATATGATACAAGATATATGGCCATTAAACAAGTTAACACAGCCTGCAATTACTAGATGTATAATATCCCAATTTGAGTAATTAGATTGAACTTGTTTGATCATATCAGGAACAAAGTCTTCAATTCTGGCTGACACATTTTGAGAGGGTTCAAATCCCATCAATTCTTCCCTCCTGTCTCTCACACTTATCCTTCCTTTTATCCTAGAACATCTACCATAATTCAGGTCCTTAATGCTTCATACCTAAGTCAAACCATGACTATCTTTAAGTAATGACTTTCCCTACTTCTGGGTGGAGTATAGTTTAATACTGTGCTGCTTGGCTTAAATTCCTGCTCCACTGTGTAATGTTGAACAAATTACTTAACCTTTCTGTGCCTCAATTTTTTCATTTATAAAATTATGACAATAATATTTGCTCTCTTGAGATCGTTGTGATGAGTAAATGATTTAATATATATGAAATTGTAGTTGCCTAGACTTAAAAGCACTCATTTGATGGTAGCTATAATTTTTATTTTAATGCACTGATCCTGGTGTCCAATGGGGATACTAATGATAATAAAATTATCTTATTAATTATTATTAATAATAATGCTTCATTCATTCAGCAAATATTATCGAACACCTAAGGGTCAAATTCTGAGCCAGGCCCTGGGGATATAAATGGTGAATAGGTCTGACATGGTTCCTGTCTTCATGGAACTTACAATGTGTGTTTGCTAATAGGTACATTATCTTTTCCTTTTTTTTTTTGTGCCTCCCTGAAGTGAGCACTTTTAACATGTTATCTAATTTCGTCTTTTGCAACAACTCTGCGAATGAGATATTATTATTTCCATTTTAAAGACAAGGTAACAAGTTTAGAGAACTTAAGTATTTTGAGCAAAAGTCACAGAGCTGGTAAATGGTGGTGATGGTTTGTAAATTTGTCCTTCCAAGTCAAATGCCCATGTTCTTAACAATCCTGATGGGCTGTCAGATCTGGCCACTTAAAAAGATTTGCCTGGCAAAGTATACACTTTTAATGGGAATGTGAGTTGGAGGCAGGAGGGGGTAGGGGGCTGTGATGCTGATGGTGGCCTCTTGGCCTCCCTGGGAATTCAGTTCCATCTCTGGACCATTTATGACAGCAAATGCTGTCTTTACTTAGATGACTTCAAACATCCCCCAGGATTAGAAACATGTAATCTTATCAACCAGGTTGGTTCCCGTCTGCAGGAGAGCTGGGCTTTTCAATTTAACCACTGGCTTTAAAAATGGAAAAAAATAATAACACAAAGAAATCTACTGTCTCTACCCTTCTTTAAAATGATGAATGCTTTTTTAAGACAAATCCATCATTGGTCACTTGAGGGAGGAAATGTCAAGAAAAGTTATGGTTTGTTAGCTTTTACTTCTTGACATTATACAAGAAAGTAATTGAAGTACAACAAATGCCATGTTGTTTTACCTCATCTATTTATATAACAATCTGACAAGATGAATATATATGTTACTGTGGATTTGGGAAAAAAAGTGACACGGGCTCTATGATTTTGTTCTATTGTCTTATCAGTGCGGATCAAATGTGCCTTCCTTTAACAAAACACAGGGAAGAGGTATTGGTATCCTTTCATGCACATGCCTGGATATAAAACCACTGAACTCATTTTACCCCTGCAGTCCCATTAGCCTTCTTATCTCAAGTTCTTAGAGCTTTAACATGGATATATAATAAAACATGCACAAATTCAATTCAATACAACAAATATTTATTTAGCACTCACTGTGCATGAGATAATATGCCATACGGAGATGTCATTAATTTGTGATCTGTGATAATTCAAAAGCAGCCTGGGCTAAATGTTACTATTTATGAAAAAAAGTCTGCTAAGCAAATCAGCAAGGTGTAGCTTACTATATATTATGCTATGCTCCTGAAAACCCATATGTAAATCAGATTTTAAATGCACAAACAGAGCTTGTTGTTCAAAGGATTTTATAATAATGGTTCTGGAGGAATATATAGTCACTGACAAATAAGGATTTTTAGGTTGGATTTTTAAAAGTCAAATGACCACTTCACTGAGGGATATTATGTGATGAGTATTATGAAAAATCCTATCTTGTTTCTATGACACCCATGATCTCTTTGTGGCGGGTAGTCTGGTTGTCAAGCAACTTAAGTAGAAGAGACATGTTAAATTACCTTTTTCCCCTGAAAGGTGTCAGCCACAAAACAAAGGTATATCACTGCTTATTCTGTAGTAAAGATCTCTTCAGTTCTCAATATAGATTTCTGGGGAAGGAAAGAGATACTAAAACTATACTTAATAGGAAGCGGCAACATGAGCCTTCAATGTGACTTAACCTTTTCATTTTGCTGATATTTCCTTAGAGAACCAAATGGGATCTCAAGTAAGTTATCTGAGAATCTAATAGTAAGAATCATGAGGCAATGTCTCTTGTGGAAATTAGTAAGATGATGTTACTTTGCGTTTTGGTTATTCTATTTTGTAGCTCCTTGTTGAAACTGGTCCCTTTGCAGATAGTCTTGTCTATATAAAAATGAGTTGATAGATCTAACTCCAGAGGGTTTGAATTAAGGACTTATCAGCACCAATTGAAAGGGGTCTGTTGACATGCAAATGTGTCCAGTTACCATAGCAATGATATCATACCTAAAAACTCCCAAAAACAAGAAAATTCATTTGAAGGTAATTGTAAAATAGTCTAGATTAAGTAAGTTAGAAAAATAGCATGACAGATCTCTTTTCAGTTCAGGCAACATTTGAAATGACAATCTTAATGATTTTGAACGCTTTCAGGGGTTGCAGACTCAAATACCTAAGGACCCAAGCATGTAACCCAGGCAATAGGCAGGGTCTGTGGTAAATTGAGGAGCATATGCCTAGTCTAAAGGCATTCAGCTTTAAGAAAAAATTAAAATCACTATAAGAACCACAAAAACATGTCTGCCAGTAGGAGTTGGCCCAGAGCTAAACAGTTTGCCCTTTTCTCTTTAATGTAAGCTAAAGGTTCTGGTTATAAACTGGCCATTATCTGTGCATGGATGTCAAGCTCATTAGATTTTCTATTTCCATTTCTTCTTAGGTCAGTTTTTGCTAGAATTTGTCCATTTCAACTGTTTATTTTTTATTTCAAATTTATTGGTAGAAAGTTATTCATAATATCTTCTTTGATTTTTTAAATGTTTATAGGAGCTGTGTGATTCCTCATTTTTTATTTCTGCCTTTGATTACTAGTGCCTTTTCTCTACTTTTCTTGAAGAATCACCATGGGTTTATCAATTTTAATAGTATCTCCACGAACCAACTTTTTGTTTTGTTGTTTTTCTTTACTGATGTTTGGTTTCTATTTTGTTAACTTCTACTCCTGTCTTTCTTTCTGACTTCTTTTTCTTTCTTTCTGTTTTATTGACACTGTTGCTTACTTCTTTGTCCATCTTTCTTTTTTTTCTAATAGTTATAAATTTTTCTTGAAGCATGGGTTTATCTGCAGCTCATAAATATTTATTTGTATTATTTTAATTATCATTTAGCTAAAATATTTATGAACTTCCACTATAATATATATATTTTTAAAAATAATTCAGCTTTTTTTTTTTTTTAAGATTTTATTTATTTATTTATCCCCCCCTGATGCTTGTGCTCGCTGTGTCCATTTGCTGTGTGTTTTTTTGTGTCTACTTGTCTCCCTTTGTTGGGTCGTCCTGCTGCGTCAGCTCACTACGCTGCGCGGGCTGGCTTGCCTTCACCAGGAGGCCCTGGGAAGCGAACCCGGGACCTCCCATATGGTAAACGGGAGCCCTATCGATTGAGCAACATCCGCTTCCCCATTATAATATTTTTGACTTAAGACTTAATTAGAAATATATTTTAAAATTTCCAAATGTATGGGAATTTTCTACTTATCTTTTTTTGATTGATTTCTATCTTAATTGCATTAGGGTCAGGAAACATACTTTATTTGGTTTCAATCTTTAGAAATTTTTTGAGACTTGCTTTATGGCCCAGTAATTTCCTTTTTAAAAGATTTATTTACTTATTTATTTGCCCCCACCCCCATCATTTTTGCACTCACTGTCTGCTCTCTGTGTCCATTTGCTGTGTGTTCTTCTGTGTCTGCTTGTCTTCTCTTTAGGCATCACCGGGAACCAATCTTGGGACCTCCCAGAGTGGGAGAGAAGCACTCAATCTCTTGTGCCACCCAGCTACCTGGTCTGCTGCATCTCTTATTGTCTCTTCTCTGTGTCCCTTTTTTTTTTTTCGTATATTGCTTCACCAGTTCTCTGCATGGGCCAGCACTCCATGCGGCCCAGCACTCCTGTGCAGAGCAGCACTCCATGTGGGCCAGCTCTCTACTAGGCCAGCTCGTTGCATGGGCCAGCTTGCCTACACTAGAAGGCCCCGGGAAACGAACTCTGGATCTCTTATATGGTAGACAGGAGCCCAATCACCTGAGCCACATCCGCTTCCCCCAGTAATATTTGGGGGATTCCAAATGTTCTTGAAAAGAATATGTGTGCTTGAAAGATAGGAATAGAAGAAAAATTCCTCAATATGGTAAAAGGCATATATGAAAAATCCACAGTCAGCATCATACTCAATGGAGAAAGGTTGAAAGCTTTCCCTCTAAGATTAGGAACAAGACAAGGATGCCCATTGTCACCATTGTTATACAACATTGTGCCAGAAGTTCTAGTTAGACCAATTAGACAAGAAAAAAAAAAAAAAAAAAAAAA
>JAQZBX010035006.1:0-24752 GCA_029593785.1 Cabassous unicinctus
AAAGATAGTCATCTAAACATGTAAATGTACTATATAGAAAGCATTTAAGATGATCTGTATTAGTCAGGGTTCTCCAGGGAAACAGAACCAACTGGAGATATTTATAAATAGTATGAGAATTTATGAAATTCTCTCATGCAACCACGGGGATGGACAAGCCCAAATTCTGAGCAGGGCAGGCTGCAAACCAGGGGCTCCAATGAAGGTCCTTGATGAGTTCCCAGGAGACACTGGCTTTCTGAGGTAGAGATGGAAATTCTCTCTCTGAATGTTGAAATCACTTCCCCTTTTAAGACCTTCATCTGATTGAATTATATGTCACTCATTGCTGATGGCAATCTCCTTAGAAGATTGTAGATGTAATCAGCCATCTATGCAATCAACTCACTGATGATTAAAGTCTATGAAATCCCCCTGTATTACAATTAGCTCAGTGCTTGCTTGACCAGACAACTGGGCACCATTACCTGGCTGAGTTAGCACATTAGCCTAATCATCCCAATGACCAAGATAGGCAATGAGTATTCCTGGAAATAAATCTTCATGTGAATTTATAGAAAATTCATTACACAGGGACAAGTGATTTCAAGTGTAAATAGATTTATGGTCAATTATCAGTATTGATTTTAAAGGAAAAAATGCAAAATTTAAGTTTTCTTGATTGACTCAACATACTTTGGGATTTGTTTCCAACTGAAAGAGTGTGTGTGTGGTGGTTTTTTTGTTTTGTTTGTTTTGCTTTGTTTTATAATTCTATCAAGAATTTAAGGAAGAAATGCAGTCCTTCTCACATATACTTCTTAGGAAAATAGAGAAGCAAAGGTTTTTTCCCATTTATTTTATGAGATCAATATCACAGGCAAAGTCATTACAAGAAAAGTAAAGTTCTCTTAAATAGTGCTCATGAGTATAAATGCAAAAACCTTTTACAGAATATCAGAAAACAGAATCAGCAATATGTAAAAGTATGAGTTTTTTCAATGTTTTTATCAATGACCAAAGCTTGGGCAGAAAAAAAGTTTTTGTAATTTCTTGGACTCATTGAAACTACAAATAGAAGGGAATGAAGGACATAAGAAAAGAAAGAAGAAAGAAAAGAAGGAAGGAAGGCAGGAGGAAAGGAAGGAAGGAAAGAAAAAGAGAAGAAAGGAGAGAAGGAAGGGAGTGATGGGGTAGAGGGTAAAGATGGAAAAGAGGTTAAGGTGGAAGAGCACAAGCAATGATACCACATCTGGAACAGCAGCTGCAAGTGGAGTCACCCCCTGGTTAAGTTATGATAATCCACTGTTATCCTCCAAGGTCCATATGTTCTCAGCACAGGCCAAATAGGAAACATGAAGGGGGATTCGATGGGAATCACTGCTTGTGTATCCTTCAAGTCTTTGATGGTGGCACTAATCTATGTAAACTTTTCAGAGATCTAGTATTACTTTTGATTTACTATTTTTCTAAATAGGAGCAGTTTTAGCCACTTTCACTTGGCCTTTCCTGCCATAATATCCCTCACTCCACCAGTCAGGGAATAGATTTATCAGACATAGAAGGGTTAATGTCTTCAGGTGGAGATTGGATGGCAGATTCCTCAAGACAGACTGGAGGTCTGAAGGCTGTGCCTCAGGGCAGACTGGAGGTCAGGTGTTTGGTTCCTCAAGGCAGACCATTGAAGATTTATCTGGCAAAGACTTAGCAGAACTTACAATTTCAATGTCTCCACCACCATTATTTTCAATCCATATCTCCCTATTCCAATTTTCAGATTCCTATTACTTTCCATTCAAAAGTACCCTCACTTTAACAGCAGACACCCTACAAAGATTGGGAATTTAGTTTACTTTGTGATTCAGCCATTTGTGCATTGAGACTCTGGGTTTGGTTTTCAGAAATTTCAATTCCAGCATCTACACAAAATAAATTTTTTTTCAGGGCACACATAAAAACTTTCACATCCTTCATAAGGTGCTGAAGTTTCTAAGTTGAAGCCTTGAAGTCATACCTTTCTTTAATAAGTATGCCCAGCATATTTAAGAACAAACAGCCAACATCATTATATCTGTCAACTTCACAAAACATGATTAAGGTGTCAAAAAACTCTCACTCAGAGCCTTGCCTCTTATAAGCATTTTAGTAGCTATATCCTATGGTGATATCATGTGTCATGTGTATCTCTATTGTCAAAAGATACCATTGACTATCAGTGCCATTTTGATTATTGAAAATAGAGTCATTAGGGCCCTTTTATTTCATCAGATTAAAGAAACAATTGCAAAAAAAAAAAAAAAACAGAGCAAATTCAGAAATATTATCCATAAGATTCTGTTTCTCAAGAATCTCTCCTGGTACCAAAGCTGTATTAGTCAGTGTTCTCTAAGGAAACAGAACAAACAGGAGATAGTTGTAAATATTTGAGATTTTTATAAGAATTGTCTCATGTGACTGTGGAGTTGGAGAAGTCCAAATTCTGTAGGACAGGCTTCAAAGAAGGTTTTAGATGAATTCCCCAGGATAAGCTGGAGGACTGAAGTAGAGATTAAAGTTCTCTCTTCTGACTGCTGAAATCATCATTTCTCCTTTTAATGATTTCAATAGATTGGATGAGACTTCTTTCATTGCTGAAAGCAATCTCCTAAGTTGATTGTAGATATGATAAGCCATAGATGCAATCAACTTACTGATGGTTTTGATTCACAAAATATCCTTACAGTAACCATCAGCCCAGTGCTTGTTTGATCAAACACTTGGGCACACATGTGCATTAACCGTCACAGGGATACAGAGAAGGATGAGAGGTAGGAGCAAAAAAAAAGAACACAAGCAAATGGTTACTCCTAAACATCTTGTGATGATTACAGATCATCCACTGAAGTGACTGAAATGCAACTCAAACTTAAACAAAGCAATTTATTTATTTATTTATTCATTCATTCATTCATTCATTCATATCATAGGCATAGCTTTGATATCCATTTGGAAAGTAAGAAACTTTCAAAAATTGTCTCCTGATTGCACATATCTGTTTAATCTACTTTCCTTCATATTGGCTTTATTCTCAAACAAGCTTTTTTATAGATATAAAAAAACTCCCCAGAATCTTCAGAGTCACAAGTTCCTTAAATACACAATGACAGAAAGAGAGAAATCCCGTTTCAGTATCTAAAAGGATTACTCTTAAAGGGCTTTGACTCTCCATTTCTGGAATTATCAAACACAACAAACTTTCATAGGCTCTTCTGGCACATGTACACACTCCTACATGTGCTGATAAACCCACCCGGAGCATGAGCAGATTTCAAAAGAAAGTGTGCTGGTTTGAATCTTTTGTGGACCCCAGAAAAAAAATTTGTCCTTAAGTTAACCTATTCCTGTACATGTAAGCCTACTGTATATGAGAACTTTTGGTTAGATTCAGTTAAGGGACCTTTTAATTAGATCACTTTTGATTGGACCACTTCAGTTAAGGGCCTTTGGTTAGATTGGTGTGTCTAATCAAAGGTGTGTGTCCTAATCCTTTTCCTGAAGTCTTACATAAACTGAGGATTGAAAGCAGAAACACACAGAGAAAGAGAACTGTAAGCTTTTACTCTGCTTACAGGACTCCAGGATTGCCTACAGCCACAGAAAGACAGAGAAACCCTGAGTGACTGAGAGAGAAACTAGAGGCTGGAATCAGCAGAACAGCTGGAAGCTGAGGAGATGAGTGCCAGGGAGAGATGAGCCATGTATATCTGATTACCTAAAGCTGAGCTCTGGGAGAAAGTCAAACTGGAGGAAAAGGCAGAGACCAGCCACCATTTTGCTGACCTTTGGTGAGACAGCATCTGTAATGATGCATTAAATTTGGACACTTTCACAGCCTTGGAACTGTGATACTTTACCCTAATAGATTCCCATTATAAAAGCCAATTTTTAACATACAAATATCAGAATTTTCCTCTATTCCAAGGTGTTAAGAATATGGTGATACATGGAAAAAATACAACTAATATAATTTATGGACTATAGTTAATGGTAATATTGTAATATTTTTCTAACAAAGACAAGAAAATACTATATCAATGCTAAGGATTAAAAAAAGAATATTAGATTTATGATATTAAATGATCAAGCTTTCTTTTTTTCTCCCATTTTCTTCATTGACAAGGATACCTTGGTCATGTCTTTTAACCAATCTGTGCTCATTTATTCATCTTTTGGAACACTGAAAAACAATTGAGTTTGTTTTTAGGATTAAATAAGATAAATATGCTGGGACAGCATTTTTTAAAGTAATGCTTCCATAATTTGTTAAGTTGCTTTTTGTCTGTTATTTTATTTTTTGAAGTTGAATTAAAGGTAAAAAAAAGGAGCCAACCCATATCTAGTATTTTTGCATTGGAAGCCTTTAGCAAACTAAAACAGGGAGGAAAAATGTCCTGAGCCACCAACTAACAGAGATAAAATTCAATGTCAGTATTTATTTTAACCTCCTATTTCTCCATTAGAAATCTATACAGAAAGCACTGGAAATACAGTTAGGGTACCTGAGATTTGATCTTGGCTTGAACATAGACTTAAAAGGACATATTATGTGCCTGAGTTTTTTCACCTCTCAAAAGGGGTAGAAACAAAATAATAACAATGACAACAACTAAACATATTGATTGCTTACTATATTCTGGGCACTACTGTAAATTTTATGGTATTAGATAAACTGTGTAGCATCTGCCTGTCACTTAATAAGTGTTCAATAAACCTCAGGCATCATCATTAATATTGCACTTGCTAAAAATGTTGAAGGCTCAACAATTAACTTCCTTGCCAGCTAATACAATTTCAATAAATGCAGTTAAATCTGAATGATTTAAATAGAATATTGACAAATATATTTTGAATGATAAATTAGATTATTGCATATTATTATAAAGAAAAAAGTTAACTGTTTGTAAACATATTAAAACAATAAATACAAGTGATATTCTAGACTCTGTTTTCATTTCTTGAAATGCTTTTATTTTCAAATCAATAAAACCTATTTTTGAAAGGCCATTTTCAAAATCTTTTTTCTAATGTGCTCTGAATTATATCCAGGTCAATTAGGCAAGAAAAATTAAATAAAAGGCACCCATGTTGGATGGAAGAGATAACTTTATCTCTACTCATAGATGACATCATCTTATATAGAAAGAAACCTAAAGAATCCACTTAAAAACTATTGGAACTAATAAAAAAAGAACTTCAGGTGTCTGCATTTTAAAAGATCAATATAGAAAACTCAATTGTATTTCTGCACACTTGCATTGAACAATACAAAAATGAAGTTAAAAAAACAATTTCATTTAAATAGCATCTAAAAGAATACAATACTTAGGAATACATGTAATTAAAAGTGCAAACGTTATACTTTGAATATTAGAAAAATTGTTAAAAGAAATTAAAGAAGACATAAATAAATAGAAAGAAATCTCATGTTAAGATAATTTATCGGAATCCAGTTTAATAATATTAAAATGGTCCTATGTGATTACAACAGAGAGTATAAGAAAGAAAATTTCAATAGATTGATATGAAAGTAGGCATAGAATAGGCTGAGAATTTCAGAATATATCACATGAACACTGAACAGCCACTGGAGTATTTGGGATGATGAGATTTGCATTTTCAGAAGATTTCTCTTCTGTGGTGTGAAATATGATATCTTAACCGGCTGAGCTGCTATAACAAATACCACAAACAGGAAGTTATTGGCTCTTGGTTTTGAAGTTAGAATTTCAAAATCAAGATTCAGGCAAGACTTGCTATCTCCTCTAAGAATGTAGCATTTGGGCATTGGCTGCCAGCAGTCCTTGGGATCCCTTGGTTTGTATCTCTGTTTCTGCTTACATGATGATGTCTTCTCTTTTCTAGGTTCTGTGACTTTCAGTTTATTTTTCTAAGGCTTCCAATAATCCAGATTAAGGCCCACTCTGGTTCAGTTTGGCATAATTTAATTAAAAATAACATCTTCAAAAGGTCGTATTTAAAATAGGTTCACATCCACAGAATGCAGATTAAGATGCACAAATCTAAATTGGATTATATAATTCAATCTATCACAAATGGATTGGAGGGAGGCAAGACTGAAGGCCATTATTTAAAAAGCTTTTGTATTCAATGTGTAAAAGTATGTTAGTATGGAGTTGAGTGAGTTGGAAAAATCTGGAAAGATTGACTATACTTGGAAAGACTTGCTAACTGCAGGATAGGCAGGTGAGTGAGAAATCAGAATCAGGAATCAACTCTTAGGCCTATAACTCATTTAACTGCCTGGATGGATGGTGTCCTTTCCTGAGATAAAGAATAATAACAAATGAGATTTGATACATATTGATGAAGAGGTAAGCTTTACCTGTATTTTGCATGAAAGTTTTTAGCTAAAAGTAAGTTTAGCAGTTAGATATATAATTCTAAAACTCAGGAGATAGATCTGGGCTAAAGACATAGATTTGGAAGATAGATATTAAATAATGCCACTGCACTAGATGAGGTTATGAGGAAAGAGAATGCAACTTGTTAAGAGGCACAGACTTAAGATAGAATCTCAAGGATTTCTTTCATGTAATGCTATATAAGCCATATTTTGCATGTGGAAAGAAATGATTATGAAGCAGTGGGAAAGTCTCTATAGTAGAAAATAGTATTCTATGATTACAGTCCCATTTTTTGTCACCAACTTTCTGAAGAAACTAATCAGTCTAATCAGATAATATTTCTGGGTTTCATATTAATTATATGTAAAATAAGAAATTGAACAATATCAGTGCTTCTGATCAGAGTCATTCATTTTAAAATGCAGATTTTTAGGACTCTTCCTTATCACTTAAATCACTATTTCTGCAAGAGAGGCCCAGAAATCTGTAGCAACCTGAGTGGGAACATGTGCACTATATAATTTCTATAGACGCTACCAAGTTCAAAGTTCTGTGAAACTATAAGGATATACAAAAGCCATGGAAAATATAAAATAAAAGGAACAATAGAGACTATTAAGAACAAGTTGGAATCTGGGGCTAATTTAAACATTCTTTGTTCTTCTTTTATTCAAATTGAATGCCTCACCTTCAGATTTGCATCAAAACTTGGAACCATATGTCTTAAAGCTGAATGGCTTTAGTGACTTAAATGGTGTACCCCCTGTGGGAACTAAATTTAGAATTGGTGACTGGCTGACTTAAATCCTTGATTATAAGATTTTCCTCTATGGCATATTTTAAGTTAAGGATAATGAATTTTCTTTTACTTTTTGTAAGCAGTTTTCTTAATAGGACATATTTACTGCAAATTTATCCAAAATAAACTGTAGTTTTAGCTCCCTGCCATGTTTCAGCCAAACACTCCTTAAGATCAATGAATCAGTGGAGATTCCAAAAGAATAAAACAGAGCTGTCATTATGGGTTTGGAAAGTTAATTAGAGGGTAAATTAGCAATGGGTCCTATAATGATGGCCAAATGCCTGATTGTTCCCAGCAGTCAGAGCAGCTGGTTTTAATGTGAGTTTTCCAGATTCTTTAGGGTTAAATTGTCATATTTAGCAATGCAGGATTTATATTCAGGATTGGTCCAGTCTACTAGCGAAGACCAAGTCAGTGACCTGCGGATTGAAGCTTAAAAACATGACAAGTTCACCTGGGACAACTCTGGACCAATAATGATTATGTTTGGCATATTGAAATAGGAGCATTTGAGTCATTTCTACCCACCTTAGATGGAATGGGTAAGCTTAAATTGCTAAAGATTGCTGGGAAAATTAAAAGTTTCCCTCAAGACTCCCAGACTCACCCACATTTGAATAGACAGCTTCAATGCCAGTGGGATACTTGTTATCACTCACAAAAATATAATTTTATTATACCTATTTACTAGAATTTCTTTGCTGGTAAAAGCTGGAAGATATTTTTCAACCTTCTTAATTTGTCTCTTTCTCAGTCTAAAAGCACATCATCTATGTCTGATTTGGGGCTTTTACATTTTTGAATGCAGGTCACTCTCTCACATACACAATTCCCATTTAATATAGATAAAATATTATATACCTTTGAATTACATACCTTTGCCCTCACTGGTTCATAGAAGAAGAAACTCTCCCTGTGATTAGGGGTTCCAACTTTTTTCTCATAATAGTTCAGCAGTACTTTTTTCTTTTTCAATGAACTCATTCAACAAATATTTACCAAGGACCAACTATATGTCAGGTACCATATTAGTCAGTGAAACTAGAAAGAAAAAGACAAGGTTTCTTCCTTCATGAAGCTTTTTAAATTAAGGCTAAGGTGTTACTATCAAACCATATTGAAAATAGATGCAAGGAATTCTTCTTTTTGCTATGATGGAGTAACAAGGGTTGAACTTCAAGTTATTTTGAAAACTGGATAAAATATGTATTCAAACATTGGGCAACAAGATAAGGATTATGATCCCTGGGAGAAGGGAAACAAATGAGGTGATCTTTACAATCACCCTGGCTTTCTGCCTAGAAAGCACATTCCAGATACCAAGTATAGTAACGTAGCCATGCAGAATTGAGGGAGTCATGCTGAAATACCAGAGGTTAGGGAGTCAAAAGTGCCTAGAATTTGTGGACCAGAGTTCTATAGAAGATGGGTCAACATAGAGAAGGAACTTCAGGAATATGCACAGGGGTTCACTTGAGTGTTTTAGTGAATACAAAATTTTATAGGGAGAAACTCCACAAGGCAAAATAAACAAACAAAAAACAAACAAACAAATATTCCCAGAACTGGAAAGTTTTTTGCTCTCCATCCAGTTAGAGAGCAATGTGCTCTTGTTGATGACTCAAGTCTATTAGTTTCCTATATCCTTCTCAAGAGGACACCAGACATTTTGGATTAGGGGCCCATCCTACTTCAGTATGAACTCATCTTAATTTACTAATTCCATCTGGAACAACACTGTTTTCAAATAAGGTCACATACTGAGGTACTGGGAGTTAGGCTTGAACATATTTTCTTGGGGGACACCACTCAACCCATCATTAGAAACCCCAAAATATCACCCTTTAGTAATAAGGCTATTTATCTCTAGAGCAAATGCTACTTAATGCCACTATAACCAGGCTTAAAGTAAGCCTTGAAATGGTCATGCACAAGAAACACAACTTCCTTGTTAAAGGAAACTTCAACTCTTCAAAAGAAGACATCAAAGTTCAACATCAACATTTCAATATACACAATATCTTTCACCCATTAAAAATTCCAATATATGAAGAAACAGCAAAATGTGACCCATAATCAGAAGGAAGTTGTCAACTGAAATAAACCCAGAAATAACAGAATGATGGAATTAGCAGAAAATGATCTTTTAAACATCTATTATAATATTAGAAATATTACCAATGATATACAGAAAGACATGAGAATAATGAAAGGAAAAATGAAAGATATGAAAAAGAACAAATGGGAATTTTAGAGGGAAAAAAGTCAGCTAAAAATATAGGGGTAGAATTTACAGCATATTAAATACTTCAGAAGAAATAATCAATGAACTTGAAGACATTGCAATAGAAAAATATTCAAAGTGAAGTACAGAGAGAAAAAATGCTGAATAGTAGTAAAAATCTCAGTGGATCTGTGGTACAAAATCAAGGAGTCTAACATTTAGATAATTGGATTTATGGATGAGAGAAGAGAGAGGGAGGAAAAATATTTGAAAGAATAAGGGCTGAACATTTTCCTATTTCATATGAACCCTATACCTGCTGATCAAAAACATTCATTAAAACTCAAGCAGGAAAAACAGATAAAAAACACCATCAAAACCCATCAAATTCATCAAATTGTTAAAACTAGTGTCAAAAACAAAATCTGGAAAGCAACTAGAGGTAAAGGCACATTATATACAGGGAAAAAAAGTCATATTCATCAGAAACTATCTAACTTTTTAAATTACTAAGAGAAAAATATTTGTAAAAACATGAGTTGTTTTTAAATGTAACAAGAATATCCTTCAAAACTGAAGGCAAAATAAAGAATTATTCATTAATTCTTTATTTACAAAAAAAATGATTTGCAAAAAAAAGCTGAGGAAATTCTATGGACTCATGTCTGCCTGAATAGAAATGTTATAGGAAGTGTTTTGGATAGAAGGAAAATTATACAGACGTGGAGGATGCTGGAAACAGTAACTATGGGCAGAAATATAAAGAAATTGTATATCCCATTTTTAAATTTTTGGAAAGATGATTAAAAGCAAAAAATAATAACTGTATGTGCATTTTATAAAATATGTAGAAGTCAAATGTATGGCAACAATAGTCCAAAGGATAGGAAAAATAAGAGTCAACTATTGAGTGTTTTTTGTGGGTAAAAATCATATTTTTTCACAATACATACCAATATTTGTAATGTAGTGTTTTGACATTATACATGAAGAGATATAGTATTATTTAAAGGAGGAATGTGATAATTAAAAGATGCAGATAGTAAACCCTAAAGCTACTGCTGAAGATTAAATCAAAGAGACAGATAACAAAACAATAGTGGAAATAAAATGGAATATCAGAAAATACTAACTGAATGCAAAAAAAAAGAGGAGAAAAAGAAGAAAAAGGAAACAAAGGACAGATAGCTTGAATAGAAAATAAATTGTATGACACTAGACATTAAATGTAAATGATGTGAATATGATATGGAGCAAATGTGGGTTCCTCCTTCCCGGCGCACTCTAAAAGGCCAATCATAATTATTTGTTAATTCTTAACTCTTGGCTACAATTCCTCTCTCTCTGTTTATTCCTTCCCCAGTTTGGGGGATAATCTGGTGATGATTGCTCTGAGTTCTTGCTGTAATGTGCATTTACCCTAGGGATGAGAGGAATGGAACGCCTTAGATTATAGGTACCTATATTCCTTAACTTCAAGCTTTGACTGGAGCATTAACATTTTCTCCGGCACTGTCTAGTGACAAGGCCAGGTCAAGAGACAGAGGCAAGTTTTAAGGATAAGTATGCTTGCAATTAGTAGTAGTAGTGTCGTTAATCCTGCTTGTAATATTGAAGAAGCCATGATCCTATACCTGAAATAAGCCAGTTAAATAAATCAAATATACTGAAAGAGGATGGGGGTGGGCAGTCTTTACTGAATTAACTTGACTTTTCATATGTTCCAATATTTTAGTTACATTAACAGACTCATCAGGAATATAGGTACAACATTCAATTTTTACTATAGCACATGTCCCTCCTCGTGAAGTTATCAAGATTTCTAAAGCCATTCGTTTTTGTAGTACTGCTTTACGCATTAGAGACATTTCAGTATTTAAGAGAGATATATTGTTGAGGCTATCATTTAAAGCAAATTGTATAAAACTGCTCATGGCTTCTCTCCCAAGTATGACATCCTCTATGCCTAATGATGGCAGAAATATAGCCGCCAGATGGTTATAACAATGAAACATCGATTGGGCCCATCGAGCTCTCAGAAAGGCTATATTTGCTCCCGATGGTAAGGTTTTATGAATACTTCTTTGAGCCCAAGATCATCCTAGAGTGCATCTGCCTATCCAGCTTGGAGTCAACTAGGGCTGTAAATTGGTGCCGTATAACCACTGAGTTCCGCTCAGAGCCACCCAGCAAACATCGGGCCTACCAGACCAATCTATTCCAAAACAATCACTTTCTTATAATATTATGGTTTCTAGACTTTGCTCCAGAGGCAACCACCCCATTTTTCTCATATTAAAAGGATTATGTCCTGAGAAGGGTTTTGTTGTTCCCAAAAAAGAGGTGATATCTGGCTAAATATACCACACCCAGGTGTGAGCCATACCATGTCATCCCAAATTGTATATGCCCCTCTATTTCTCTAATAGTTAGATGTTTAGCCTTTTTGTTTGAATGCTTTGTATGTTGAATAGCTCTTTCTATTGCCATAATATAATAAAAAGAAATTTTATGTCCTGGGGTTTCTAAATTAATTGGCCATTCCTCTGGATCTGCATTAGTTGTGTTTATGGTATCTAAGGTCCCTTCCTGTTTTCATATCTCTTGGATTAATGTTCTCAGTTTTTTCCACTCAGTTCCCTGGAGGTGTGATACCCATCAAGGCAACCGGGAAACACTAGGCATAGGCAATTGGTCTCATACCCAACAATCTGAATGATTCATAGAATTTGTGTAAGAAGGTTCCCATTGCAAAAACAAAAACAAAAAACAGAAAAAAACCCTAAACAAAACAAACACACACACACATAAAACCTTAGTGTTTAACAGTATGTCAATTTCTTGGGCTATAACATAGCAGGGATAGAAAACCAGAACATATATCCAGAAATACATGTTGGGAAAAGTCTAGTAATATTATATTATAATCTATCTGTTGGCTGCAAAAGAAAGTATTCCACTCTTTAGGCAACATACAGCTATTAGTTATAGATGCACTTAACATTGCTTAAGCAAAACAAATGCCCTAATGATTATCACTTATATGATTTCCTGAAGATGTATTTTAAATCTTTTAAAGGTTCACATTGATATTTGTTTGATGGAAGTTAACCAGCTTCCTCTCCTTCTTCAAGATCTCTGGCAGTTTGCCTGTCAATATTTGTTCTGTGAAGAAGTCTAGGGGAGAGGAACTGGTTAGAGGGTGCTATTTTTATCCTATTATGATGTATCCATGGTTTCATTCCCATCAATTTGACAGAGGAGTAAGTGGTTAATAAAACTTCATAAGGACCGTCCCACTTAGGTTCTAACTGGTCTATTGGATGCAGACTTCTCCATTTCTTTAAAACTACTTCGTCCCTAGGCTTAAAATGATATGAAGGAACATGTGTAGGGAAAGTGAGCCTATTTGAGGTGTAGTGATGAATTATCTCAAATGTGGCCCCTAGTGACTGAATACATTTTTTGTTTCTAATTCTTGGAATTGCCCAGTTCAGGTATACATACCACCTTGTTTTAGGAATGGTCTCCCATATACCATTTCAAATAGGCTCAAAAGGAACCTGTTCCTGGGTGCTACTCTTACCTGCATCAAAGCCACCAGGAGTACCTTGCCCCATGAGAGATTAGTCTCCTGACAGAGTTCTCCTGACAGAGTTTAACTACCACTTTCTTCAGAGTATGATTCATCTTCTATGTATTCCCAGTAAATTGCGGTCTCCAAAATGCATGAAATTTCCAATGTCTGTTCAGCGCTCCTGAAAGTTCTTGTGAAATTTCTCATGGGAAAGCCACCCCATTATTACTCTGTATTGAAAATGGGAGTCCAATCTGTGGGGTTATTTCTTTCAAGAGCACCTTAGTTACTTCTGAGGCCTGCTCTGTCCTGCATGGAAAGGTTTCTATCCATCCTGTAAAGCTATCTACAAAAACAAGAAGATATTTATAATTTCCACATGCTTTTGGCATAACAGTAAAGTCTATTTGCCATTCTTCACCTGGTGTTGGGTCTCTTGCTTGGACTCCTTTTGTGGGCGTGGAGGCCCTGGTTTTGGGTTGTTTTTAGTACAAGTCAAACAATTTTGTGTTCTTTGCATTTTAGGTCCTATAATATAATTCTTTGGCCACTGATATATGGCATCTCTTCCATAGTGAGTACTTTGATGTAAATAAGTAAGAACTCTTTCTATCAAGTATTCAAGAATACAAATTACTCCATCTTTGTTATAAATTCATCCTTCCTCAGGTCCCCTGTACTCGAAGTTCAATTGAGAACTGGCATCTTTCTTTTAAGTCAAAGCCTCACTCTCCTGCTCTCAATAGATTGTGTACAAAATAGTGAGGAGCAAAGTTTTTTAGTTTTTCCTGGTATCAGAGAAAGTACTAGTGATGTGAATGGAGGTTTTAATTTGCCTGCTGCCTTTGCTTCTAAAGCTGCTATTCGATTGTCTTTGATAAAGTCTATTTCTCCTTTCTGATGACTGTAGCAATGTATTACAGGAACTTCTTTAGGTGACATCACTGCCTCTAATAAGACTAAGATTTTGTCTGCATGTTTGATTTCCTTTTTACTAAGATGTTAAGAGTACTCTTTCCCACCACAATGGCTCCATGGACATGTACTATATTAAAAGCACACGTAGTCTGTATATATGTTTATTCACTGTCCCTTTCCCAGATGTAAAGCTCTGGTGAGTACAATTAAGTTCTGCTTGTTATGCAGACATACCTGGTGAGAGGGCCCAACTTTCCAGTACCATTTGTAGAGTAACCACTGCATAGACCACTTTTCAAAGTCCTTGATTCATGAAGCTGCTTCCATCAGAGTATATCTCAACGTCTAAATGTTCTAAAGGTTGGTCAACTAAATCTGGACGGCTAGAGTAAATTTCTTAAATTTTTTGTATACAATCATGCACAGGTTGCCCTTTTTCATTAAGGAGTAAAGTAGCCAGGTTTAAACTAGAAGAATCTTTGAGGGTGATGTTTGATCATCTAGCAGAATAGCTTGATATTTACCTAATCGTCCATCCATGAGCCAATACCCACCTTTCTTCTCTAACAATGGCAGTACACAATGAGGCAGTATGCACAGTGGTATGTTGCCCTAGAATGAATTTTTCCACTTTTTGGAGAATATCACATGTGGCTGCTACAGTCCTTAGGCATACTGGCCTAAGTAATGTTGTCCAATTGTATAGAAAAATAGGTAACTGGATGTCTGGCATTTCCTAATTTTTGAGTAAGCACCCCTAATTCAATTCCTACTCTTTCATGTACTAAGAGGTCATAATATTTTCTTGGGTCCAGGAGCCTTAGGGCTGAGGCTGTAAAAGTTCCCTTTTTCTTTTCTGGAAGGCATTTTTACATTTATAGTCCAATCTAGAGGTTCCTGCTCAGACCCTGTTAGGGCTTTATATAAGGGTTAAGTTATGAGTCTAAAATTCATTATCCAAATTCTACAAAATCCTGCCATTCCTAAGAATCTTGAAAGCTGGCTTTTTATAAGTGGCTCTGCTACCCGCCTTCTCTCTGATCCGGCAGTAGATTTCACTGTCCTTTGGATAGTTCAAAGCCTAAATATTTTACTGAAGTTTGTAAAATTTGAGGCTTTTTCTTTGAGATTTGTAATCTCGGTCTGTCAAGAAGTTCAGAGTTTGGATAGTGTTTTTATCTGATGTTTTTCTTATTCAACTGGCAATTATGATATCGTATGCATATTCTAAGTATAATTCTCTTATATCTCAAGGTAACACTTCTGCAAATATTGTGGAAACATTCTTAAATCCTTGTGGAAGAACAGTCCAACAATATTGTTTTGTGTTTCAATGGGGGTCTTCCCATTGAAAATAAAAAAGTTCTTGAAATCCTGATCAAGGAGTATGCAGTAAAAGGCATCTCTTAAATCTTAGACTGTGAACCAACAGAGATCTCCAGACAATTTAGTAAGTAGAGTATATGGATTCAGACCTAATGGGTAGATGTCCTCTACAAATTGATTAGTAGCTCAGAGATCTGGTATTCGTTTGCTGGGTTCCTGACTTCCGTACTAGTAATATTTAGTGTTACATAAAAACTGGAAAGGTCACATTAAGTGATCTTTTAAAAACGTCTCTTTTAATGGAACAATTCCTTCTCTGGAATCTAATTTAAGTGGGTATTGTTTAATATCACGTACAATACCTGGATTTCAGGGTTTCACTCAAACCGGTTTCACTGTTTTTGCACATCAGGATTTCCCATTAGCCCAGGCCTCTGCTTTCATAGTTTTCAAGGTCTCTTCTGAGATAGGGGTGATCTGCTTATCCCCCTCAGCAAACAGCATTGCAACTTGCAGTGCACAAGCTTGGCCCGTGAGTACTTTTATCAACAAATAATCTGAAGAAAAGGTTATCTGGGCATTTAATTTAGTTCCCAGTACATGAAGAAAACTATGCTTCAATTTTCTGGTCCCAATTAGGCTGTCCAGCAGCTGCAAAAACGGCTTATTTGCACTTTTACCGGACACTCCTGTTATAGTAACTGATTGGTTAGAAATCACATTGGGTCTTTTATTTAATACTGAGTACATGGCTCCTGTATGAACAAGAAAGTCAATTAATTGTTTTCCCATTTGTATTGTCACCCAAGGCTCTCGGAGGGAGATTGAGAGAAGTGGTATTTCTTCTAGCAGAACCCTTGGGCTCCTTCATTCTAAGTCACAGTCTGAAGCATCATTTTATTGAGGCATCTGGAATTTGAGTCACCCAGCTTCTTTTGGGGTTTTCCTTGCCAGAGATGGCTAGAGCATTCCCTATTTCTTCTTCTAGTGCCCATCTTCCATGCAATATGAGCACTGGTTGCCCCTAATTTCTTAAGACCATCTCCTGGTCCATTGAAAGGGACCCAGGGTTCTTACCCTTCTGCTGTTGTCTTGTTCTGGTTATTTCATTAGAGCCTTGAGCTGTGCTGTTTACCTCTTAAGACATCAAACCCCAAGCACTGCTTGCTTCCAGAAGTACTGGTCTTCTTTGGCTTGGTCCCTGTTACTATAGACTTTAAATACAATTTCACCCAATGGGGAAATAGGCAATCCTAGTCCATTCTCAATTTTCTGCAACTTCCTCTATGTATCAGGAAAACGCTGAGTAATAAAGATCATATTTAAATTTCTGGCATTCTCTGGACTTTCTGGATCTATGTCAGTGTACTGCCAGTAAGTAGCATAAATCCTTTCAAGGAAAGCTGAAGGACTTTACTTTGAGTCCTGTATTGCTTCATTAATCTTTTGTAAGTCTATAGGTTTTGGGACCACTTTTCTTAGCCCCAAAATGATACACTCTTTATAATGTTGAAATTTAGCCCTGCCACCTTCATTATTTGGATTTCATTCAGAATCCCTCATTGGTACTGCTAAATTTGCTCCAACAAATATACCGGATTGCCAGGATTTTCTCTTTGTTTCTTATCTGCTTCCTGCTTTGCCTTTTCTATTATCATTCTCCATTCTTCTCCTGTTATTAAAATATTCAACAGAGCCTGAATATCCACCCAATGAGGGTTATGAGTTGCAAAAATTGAAGAAATTAGGTTTTCCAGTGGAGCAGATATAGCTCAGTGGTTGAGCGCCTTCTTCACATGCATGAGATTCTAGGTTCAACCCTCAATTCCTCCTAAAAAAAAAAAAAGTTTTACATTCTCTTTGGTTTTGCTCTGTACAGTGAGGTATTATTCCTCCAATTATAAAAATCTGATGTGGAGAACAGGGAAGGCACATATACAAATCCACTTAGGCTTCCTTGGTATTCTATTCTCACTAGCATTTGCCATAGGGGTAGAAGGCTTGCTGGTGACTCAGCTGCTAGGTTTGAGAACAGCCCTGGAAATTGAGTATTCTGATGGGTATGAGAGGAAAAGGGAGAAAGCATTTCTATTTCAGGCTCTTTTACCTCTGGTAACAAGTGCTGCAGAAGAGGAGAAGGTGGAGAAGCTTTCTCCTTTCCTGACCTACTGGCCCTTTGGTTATAGGGAGCATGTGGAGCAGATGAAAGAGTTAATAAAGGCTCTATTAGGTCCTCCAGATTTGAATCAAGGAGGATATTTTTTCCTCCATTCACTCTTACAGATAAAATTTTATATTTTCTCATTAACATAGATGGCTGACAAAGACAAACAGAAGACTGCACATACATCACCTCATCCCATTTCTGCTTTATTTTACAGAACAGCTCTAACCTTAATATAGTGATCGTTCCTAAAGAACCATTCTCAGACCTTTTCTCTCCTGGTTCTAAATCATGTTTAGGCCAGATGCTGTTACAGAAATGAACCATTTTTGTTTTTTCCATAGGCTCATAACTAAAATTTTCCCAATTTTTCAAGATAAAGCCCAAAAGGCTACATTCAGGAATGCTGTTAGACTTAGAATTAGAATTGGAATTTCACATTTTAAAGAATTTCATTGCCCAGTAACCAATTAGAAACACTTGAACAATGTAAATGTGGTTAAATACTATTTTAGAAGTTTAAGCAGGCACTTAAGACTTAATATACCAGGTAACATACTGTAAACAAACAGACATTTAACACATACTATATTCCATTAAATACCAATTAATTGCTGGTTTACTTTTCAGGAGTATACTCAAGAGACAGACTCAAGGTTCAAGAGCACACTTAACAGACAGACTTGAGGTAACTCGAACACCAAACAGAATGATAACCCCCCCTCCCCGGCCAAAAACAAAACAAAACAAAACAAAACAGAAAAACAAACAAACAGGAAAAGGTGGAGAAGTCAGAGAGCAGAGTCATTCTGGAAGTAGTTTAAGGGGACTCAAACAGTTGAACTAGCTCCCTGACCCACTTCTACTTTGGTGACCCCTCACCCAGTCAGAGGCCCAAACAGATGGAACTGTTTCTCTCTTTGAATCTTTAAAGTACTTTCAAGGCCTGGAGTACCAGCAAGAGAGTAAAAACCCAATTTTCAAGCTTTTAGACCAAGAGGGTCTAGCAGCTGCTCAAAGCTCGATTCCCATGCTTACCTCTCTTGCTGGAACCCAAAAAACTTGGGTAGTCAGACTCTTTCAGGGACCCCTTTCTCCTTATTCCTTTCAAGGTCACCAAATTGATACTGAGCAATTGAAGGTTCTTCCTTCCCAAAACACTCTAAAGATCAATTTTTGAGACACTGGGATTTCAAAGAGAAAGAGTTTGTTTGCACAAGCAAAGGCGATCAGTTACCTTAAACAGCCCCAAAACTGCCAACTCTATTTGCAGAAATTCTAATATTTCATAACATCAGGATGCTAATGAGTAATTGGGATGGAGTTTGCCCAGGTTCTTTTATTAATACACATTAAAGGGTTGAACAGGATGGGTGTAGATAATGAACTAGAATGAGTCACAGAGTTACAATCGTTATCAGAGAGCAAGACATCCAGGAGAGGGGCATACAGAAATCAAAGGTCATCTATGATGTTTTTCACATAGATATCGAACAGACGAAGGTGGTAAATGTTCATATACAAAAGTAATATCTGCCTGGAATAATCATTGCATTGGCAGGTTTTTAGTCAGAAAAGGGTGAAGTCAGTCTAGCCAATTTCATTAATTTAGGATATTAACCCTTTGTGTTAATTTTAAAAGCATCTATATAATGCTTCAGTAATCATAATTATTTGTTAATTCTTAACCTTTGGTTACAAACACATCAATATAAAGGTAGGGAAGAGTGGAGAAGAAGGGGAGAGAAACAAAACCTGATTAAATGTTGATACTTTCTTTGTAAAGACAGATAGGGACAAAGAAGAAAGGATGGGAAAAGATATTGTGAATGTCCACTAATAGGTGAATGGTTAATCAGATAATGATTTAATCATAAATGGAATACTACTTAGTAATAAAACGACATACACAGCTGATACATACAAAAATATGGATAAATCTAAGAAACATTTAGTTCAGTGAAAGAAACCAGGCATAAAATAGTACATATTGTGTGATTTTATTTACATGGAATTCTAGAATAAGGACAGGGGGCTGAGACTGTAACCCCCTTCAGAGACTACAATGCACTAAGTCTGGAAAGGGCAACTTTTCCCCATGAAGTCTGCAGGCAAAAACTTTGTAATTGCCTATGGTCAAGATTGAAAGACCACACATAAGATTTTGTCCTGGAGCAAACTCCTCAAACTCCTCAATAGGCTGGAAACATTACTTTCATCAACTGTAAAACAATATCTATAAGTAGCAAATACTTACTGTAACAGTGTGGCATTGTTTATGAATTCCAAAAACAGTTATTGGTTTATGTTTATAAACTAGCCTGTCAGAGGTATCACTTTTAATTGATTAAATTATGATTAGGGCTTTGATCGGGCCACGTCAGTAGGGCATTCAATCCCCACCCCTTGGTGGGTGGGGACTCGCAGAGAAAAGACATGGCAAAGGACAGAGTTGGGAGTTTTGAGCTGGAGCCGGGGAAGTGAACACACAGGAGAAGAAAACAGAGGAATAGAGATGGTCTTTAGACATTGCAGAAACCCTGGGGAGAGAGACAGATCTATTCACCTGATATTCTACAGCTGGCTTTGTGGAGAAAGCACAGCAGCGGAGTTCAGAGAGAAATGGAGTCCTAGGAAGAAAGGAACCAAAGAAGCCTGAACTACTGGCAGATGTTGACAGCCATCTTGCTCCAACATGTGGCAATAGACTTTGGTGAGGGAAGTAACTTATGCTTTATGGCCTGGAAACTATAAGCTTCTACACCAAATAAATACCCTTTGTAAAAGCCAACAGATTTCTGGTATTTTGCATCAGCACCCCTTTGGCTGACTAATACACTTACAAAATAGAAATTAATTCAGCTCAAATTTATTTAAAAAATGGAAGAAAATATGTTAAAATCACTCTTCAGAGACCTCTATCCTATGCTATAAATATTTCACAACGTGTTTCAATAAAATGAAATGTAAGTGAAATAGTGTATCAATGAATGACTTGTTTTACTCCTGATTCTAATCATGTCTTAATATTATTCCTGCTTCTATAAGAACACATAGTTAAAATTTTTAAAGCAAATGAAATTTTAGTGAGGAGTGAGGCCATAAAAAGATGTAAACAATAAAGGTAATTTAAAATAACCTATATATCTAATATAAAATCAACTTTCTAAATAGCATGACTGAAATTTTTTTAGACCTTTGGCATACTAAAAGCCAATCAAAATTCAGCCAGTTTCAAAATTCATGAATATTTAATGCCATCAAAGCTATAAATAAAGGATATTTAGAACTGTGGCTATTTATCCCACTGTTCAAATAAAAGCTTTTCAACAAAATGTCATTTGAATATATATTTAACATTTATATTCTAGGCACTATCATTACTTTTAATAATCTGTAGATACATACTGAATAAACAATTGACTTGTGAAAACTACATATAGAGGTCAGTGATTAGCAAACACAATTAGATGAACTCCTTAGATTTACATTTATTTATTGTAAGTTACTAGTGAAACTTAAGACATAGATATTTAACATTTCCTTAAATTTAAAGAAATAGAGAGATTGCAGAGATTTTGTTTTCCTACTAAAGATAGAACATCACAGAGCTCAAGTATTATCAGAAAATTCTGGGATTCTTAATGGGAAAGACCAAATGAAATGATAGGGAACTGATAAACTATTAGCAAATAATAATCCATGCCATAAAATATGGAAGTAGATTGTATGAGCTAAAAATAAATAACATAAGAAATATTTGCGCAATAGACACATAGAGAAGTGAAAATCAGGGAGATTTTTAAGTTAGAATTCAATGCTTATTGAACAAATGTGATTGTACTATTTGAGTGTTATTAGGCATTAAACACTGTGAGGTTAGAAAAAGGAATGTCTTATTATTTGACCTCAAGGAGTTTATTGTCTATCCTAAGTAGAAAAATGAAAAGAATTAAGTATAATAAAGTGATGGATGTTTTCTTATGGACAGGGTACCGTGGAACCTAGAGAGAAAGAGACAAAGAGAGGGAGGGAGACTGTGAGAGGAGGGAGGGAGAGAGATCGATAGATTGGTTGATCAATTGTGTCTAATGAGAACCTGAAATGATCCTAGATATGCTCTACCATCAAGGATACAAAGACATATAAATGAAATACCTTTAATTTATATAAGTATTTGTATTAGTCAGCCAAAGGGGTGCTAATGTGAAATACCAAAAATAGGTTGGTCTTTATAAAGGGTATTTATTTGGGGTAGAAGTCCACAGATACCAGGCCATAAAGCGCTAAGTTTCTTCTCTCACCAAAGTCCATTGCCACGTGTTGGAGCAAGACAGCTGCCGATGTTTGCCAGGGTTCAAGCTTCTTGGGTTCCTCTCTTCCTGGGGCTGCATTTCTTTCTGGGCTTAGCTCTTCTGGTTCCTCCACAAGGTCAGCTGTAGACTATCAGGCAAACAGCTCACTTCTCTTTTCCTGGGGCCTTCTCTCCAATATCAAAACTCCAACATCTAAACTGCTTCTCAAAAACTGCTACTCAAAACTGCTTCAACTCTGTTCTTGCCATGCCTTTTATATTTGATTCCCCACCCACCAAGGGGTGGGACTCAACGCCCTACTGACGTGACCCTGTCAATGCCCTAATCATAACCTAATCATGCCCAGATTAACAGATCAGTTTACAAGCATGATCCAATTATATTTTTGGAATTCATAATTACATCAAACTGCCCAACAGCTACAGTATTCATGACAGAAGTTGGAATTCTTTTGAAAAAATGTGCTCAGAGATGAAACAAATCACCACCCCAACCCCTATTCTAAAGTTATACTTCTGCTTCAAAGATTAAGTGACTTTCAAAATGAATAGAAAAATGTGTTAGAGTTTGTCAAGTTATTGGGGGAGGTTGAGGTAAGCATACAAACAATAGTGTTCACTCTACTCTGAAGCAGAAGAATGAACAGAGGTTAGCAATCTTGGGGCAAAAAGAACAGTTAACAAACTATCTTGAGTTCAGCACAGCTGCAATGGAGAGGAAATAGACTGGGATAGGTTGATGAGTCAATTAGGATTAAGAAAGTTCTGAGAAGTAGAGCTAGCTCATGCAGGGCTTCATTTGTATGTTCTCTTTTTACTTTATTCTGTAAGCAATGTAAGGTTGCCAAAATATATTTTAAGCAAGGCAGTACCATAATTTGAAGTGCATTTAAGAAAAAAATTCTTTCAGAAATTTGGAGCAGTTTTTGCCAAACAGGGTGTTTTGGATACCACTGACCCCGTGAAATGCTACCAATATTTCACAGGCTGTCTATATGGAAAGGGGAGTGGATGGAGTCCTAAGGCCAAATGAATTTGAGAAACTCTTTACTGAATAAAAATATGCTTGAGAATTCATTCACAAATTCAGCTTTGACGCTCCAAAAGAGTATCGCATACTCAACCTTTCCTAGATAAATTTGATGAAGGCATTTTTTATCTTGCAGAAAATCTGTGATCATTAATTTAGGAAATGCAATTATAGGTGCTGGAATAAAATATACCTGTCTGGAAGTAGGCAGAACTTTTAGGAAACACTTCAGGCAAATGTTGATAGATTGTAAAGGTCAATGATAGTGTGTCAGTTTGAAGCTGGATGGACCCCAGAAAATCATGTTCTTAAAGCTAATCCATTCCTGTGAGAGTATGGATTGAAATAGATCCTGAGGTGTGGGGAGTAGACAAAACTTGATGTTGGATATGACTAGTCAAGGAAATTATGGAGCCAAATTATTCTTTGATTTTAGACTATGTTATTTACCTGTATTATCTATTGCTTCATAATAATTTACTCTAAAATAACACACATATATTTATTATCTTACAGTTTCCTCAGGAAGACAGGCACAATTTAACTGGGTCCACTGCTTCAGGGTGTTTCACAGGGGTGCAATCAAGGTGCCAGCTTGGACTGCAGTCTCGTCCAAGGCTAAACCTCTAAGGTTTAGTTCAGTTCTTTATGGGCTGTTAGCTTGAAGGTTTCAGTTTCCACTGACTGTTAGCTGTAAGGCACTCTCAGATTCTTGCTACAACATGGACCCCTCCATATGGCAAGTCACTTTATCAGAAGGCACAGGAAGAGAGAATGAGAGAGGTTGCAAGCAACAGAAGCATTGGTAGTGAGACTGAAGTAGCTATATTTCTTTTGTAGCCTGATCTTGGGAGTGATGCCCAATTAATTTTGCTGTGTTCTATTTTTTTAGAAGCAAGCCACAGGTCCAGCTTGCACACAAGAGGAGGGAGTCATACAAGGGCATAAATAATAGAAGACATGAATCATTAGGAGCCACTTTAGAAGGCTGCATCTGCCACATTATCTAATGCTTGGTAATTATGCAATGAAAGCTGCAGGGACTATTCCCATAAAGAAACATGACTGTTGAATTAAAAATATATATATTCTTTACCTCTAAAGTGAATTAAAATTTATTTCCTAAAAACAAAGTGAAGATTATTGGGCAGCCCACCTGTTAAACTGCATGATGGGCCAAAGAACTTTTTTTCAATTTTATTGATACATATTAATAAAGCATAAATCCATTCAAAGAGTACAATCAATGGTATTCGGTATAATCACATGTCTGTGAATTCATCGCCCCAGTCACTCCCAGGGCACTTTCATTATTTCAATAATAATAATAAACAAAAAACAAACAAAACTCATCACTTTCAATCTCTCTTTGCCTTGCCTGGTGTACATAGCTGCTATCCTTTCTTCTTCTCTCTAGTATATCTGTATTTATATTTTGTAAAAACAGTCTTTGCATGTAACTGTGAATCTTGTCATCCAATGAGTCAAGCCAGGGGGTCGTCGTGGGCCCCAGGGGGATGGGAAGGGAAAAACAGAATAGATCAAACAGGGGGTATTTAGTGGTCAGTGGAAATGTTTTTCATTACCTTATAGTGATGGACACAGGACATGGTAAAGATCATCAAAATTTATAAAAGTGTATGATTTAAATGTAAACCATACTGTAAACCATTGACAATGTTTAGTAGCTATGTTTCACTATCTGTATATCAGGTATAACAATGCTATGATCCACATACAAAAAGGTTTTAATATGGGGTGAGGAAAGGGGGAAGAGGTTGGGTATATGAGAGTCTCTCGTATTCCATGTGTGACTTTGTTGTAACCTAAAACTTCTTTGAAAATTAAATGAAAAATAGTGAGACACTGGGGAGTGAAAGGGGGGAAGGTGCCATGGTACAGACTGGATACCAGACATTGCAGTGATAAAAGGCAAAATGTAAAAAAAAAATTGTTTTCTTAATTTTTCCCATTTTTTGAATATCCCAATCCTTTCATTTTATTTTATTTTTA
>JAQZBX010035007.1:0-24753 GCA_029593785.1 Cabassous unicinctus
GACGCTGCCTCCAACCAATCAGCGGGCTACACGGTAGCCCTAAACCCTATAAATTGTACTGCACTTCCCTAATAAAGTAGACCTGCGCCACCAGCCTCGTCTCCGCAGCTTCTTTACTGCGTCGCCCTCCACACCGGATTCCCCCACACGCCGGCCGGGCCACCAGCTCGGGGTCTCCTCTCCCACCCGGAGAGAGAGAGACAAACCACAGCCTCCTTACTAAAGTTAAGCATAAAATACAGCCATGTCCCATTAATTTCCTAAATGAAATACACACATCACATTTGCATGAGAAAAAAAACCCAGCATAGTTAAAATGCTCTGATTTTTAGGAAAGGTCAACTTTTTCCCTCTAAAAATTTACATTAACATTATCTATTAGTTTTTTTTACCCAATAAGAACATGGAAAATGGAGAAAAAAATTATTTATTCTAGAAAGATTTTTAAATAACCTCTCTTTCCAAAGCCAAGACTGTATGAATGAGTTTTATATCAAGACACTTTGATAAAGTTGTGGACCACTAGAGGTAAGGGTAGTAACCAGGGAGAAGATTAATGTAGTGATTTCCATGACAGGTTTTACTAATGAATTCGTACACTTTACATTAAATTTCAAAGTTTGTTGTATTGTGAATGGTAAATCTATTATAACACTGGATTGGTTTTTTGGGGGTAGCTCATTTACTTCAGAGTGTAATTAGCTCCAACTGTCTTCTAAGTTTGATTTATTCTCAGATGTCAATTTGCTTTCAGAACCTTTACTCACAAGTTTCCTTATTTGAAGTAGACTCACTAGAGGTGATTAGTTAAGAAACACTTGTAGTGAGATGTCCTGTTTTCTTATAACTATAGCCAGCTTTATCTTGAGAGTCATTCATTCTGGAGCATGACTATATACCATTTCACAGGGAAGGGAAGTTTTTAGAGAACAGGGACCTGCCCTCACAACTTTTGGGATGTTAGGAAGGAAGAATAAAATAGAGTGCAGCAGTTCAATATCAAGAATCCAAAGGGCCCCTCTGCTCACCCTGAACTAAGCTGATTTCTAATACCAGAGGCTTGATTAAGCCCATGGCTTGCAATTGAGAGTGTTACTGTATTTTTCTTTGAATGCTACTGTCAGTATTCAAAATGGAGATATTTTCCCCCACTCTACTCAGATGTAAAGTTTTCCTGATTACTGATGTTTTGTAGATTGTTTACTAGATTTGAGTGAAAAATGAATGATAAGTTCATCCTTACTCTTTACCAGCACGTCATATTATAATTCTAAGGAAAATATTTTGTCTCCCCTGAATCTGATTTTTTTTTTTCATGGGCACCACCCGTGGGACTTGCTGCCATTGAAACCCCATTCTCTTTTTCCTAATCAGATTCCCAACTCCTTTGACTCTGGAGGACTATCTTTGAAAGTATGACTGTGTTCCAGTATGTGGATTTTTAATTTTCTGAAAATACGTAAGGCAGGGATGTAGAATGGAAAGCGGTCTAGACTGTTGCAGGAGGCCTAGGTTCTAATCCTGGCTCTGCTGTTCCCAAGCTCTAAGACTCCTGAGCCTCAGTCCCCTCAACTGTAAAATGAAGGACTGGAAGTAATGGTCTAAAAATTCCCTTCAAAGCTGTGTATTTCAGTTTTAGGAAATTGGAGCTTTTCCTGTTTATTTTTTTTTCCATTGAATTCTGAGATTCTCCTTTAGATTCTTTGACATTGAAATAAGTCAAGTACAAAATTCAAGATGACTAAGTTTACTGTGGACATCCTCTTTTCTTTCAATAACTTTAAGCTGTGTAATTCATGCTTTTCAAAATGAAATTTGAGGAAAATCCACTTCTAAAGATCTCTTAATTAAAACATATTGCAGGGAAGCGGATGTGGCTCAAGTGGTTGGGCTCCCATTTACCATATGGGAGGCCCTGGGTTCGATTCCCGGGGCCTCCTGGTGAAGGCAAGCCAGCCTGCGTGGCGCGGTGAGCTGGCACAGCAAGATGACGCAACAAAGGGAGACAAGCAGACACAAAAAAACGCAGAGCAAATGCACACAGAGAGCAGACAGCGAGCACAAGTAGCAAGGGGGGCATAAATAAATAAAGATAGGTCTTTAAAAAAAAAGAAAACACGAATGATTTTTAGAGAAAAAACAAAAACAAAAAACGTATTGCACAGTTAGCTAAGGCAGTCCACTGTTGACTATTACTAACACATACTGTGGTTTGTAGACTTCATTGGTAAATGCTTTGAGTGTGGGGAAATCCTCTGTGCAAAGCCCTGCTTAGCAGGCTTAATGTTAAGGGTTGGTGTCATCCTAATCAGCTGCCTCTGACAGAGTAAACATGGTTCCGTCTGTGCTGTCCCTCCCTGGCTGGCTGTGGGTTTCCGGCCCACTGAGCACTTGATGCCAAGCAGTCTGTTAAGGGACAGAAAAGAGATTCTTTGGGGCTTCATGGTATTTATCACTATTTAGGAAACTTGGAATTCAGAAGTCCAGAACTCATATGTACCAATTTTATTCTAAATAGTTGACCAAGTGCACATTGAGGTATTTTCTATTGGCTTTTTGTCCTTAACATAAGAAGACTCTCCCATTTACTCAAGTATATTTATTAACCCTATCCCTGGTGTAACTAAATGTAGTTAAAAGATCTAGCATTAATCAATGTTTGTACATCAATTGTAACAACTGTACCATCCACATGTAAAATGGTATTAATAGGGAGAGGGAAAAGCAGAAGGGCATTGGGAAATGGGAGTCCCCTATATTCTCTATGTGACTTTTCTGCATCCTAAAGCTTCCTTAAAGATAAAGTGAAAAAAAATAAGACACTGGGGGAATATATGGAAGAAAATATTATGTACATACAAGATAACTGTTCTTACAATGATGAAAGAGACAATGTCTAAAGAAATTTTTTTATTTCAAATTAAAATTTTTTTGTATTTTATTGATTGTTTAAAAATTATTTCATTTCCTTATTAATTTTATTTGCTTATTTTGTTGGCTTCATTTTTGGAGAGGTTTTGGATCACAGAAGGGTCACAACAGTGGCAGGGGAGGATCCCTGGTGCAGGGTTTCAGTGAGGGGGGGATGCATAGGAAGGGGTGCACCTGGGGCATGCCTCTAAGGCATATGAAAATATTCAAGTATTCATGGGGCAATGTTTCGATGGATGGAGAGTCACTCAATAACCAAAAGAATATTGAATTCCCATCCTGGGGAGTTCTGCTACATTCTCTAATAGGACAGCAAGAATCCCCCAAGTTCAAGGGCAGTGCCTACTGAAGGAAGACAGACCATTACGTCAGGCCCTTGAAATTGATGAACCCTTCCTTGTGAAATTGAAACTTAGCCTAGTATTATATACTGCCTAAGAGTTACCTCCTGAAAGCCTCCTTGTTGCTCAAATGTGGCTGCTCTCTATGCCAAACTCAGCATATAAATGCACTACTTTATCTCCGGCATGGGACATGACTTCTGGGAATGAGCCTCCCTGGCACCAAGGGATTATTACCAAGTGCCAGTTAACAATGTAACTGGAAAAAGACCTTGACCAAAAGGGGGAAATGGTAAATACAAATGAGTGTTTATGGCTAAGAGATTTCAAAGTGAGTTGGGAGGTCATTCCAGATGTTGCTTTTATTCAAGTCTCAGCAAGATCTCATCTACTGCCACAGAAAACGGTGCCTCAAATAGCGGGGCTCCTGAGGGCTCTAGAGATATCCAGAAACTATAAGCACTGCAGACAGCTCAGGAAATCAGCACTCTGTCAGTGGGCCTTACTTTGGAATTTTTGCTCCCCAGTGTAACAGAGTTAGACTCATTTATAGGTTCTCTACCTGTGGTTCTTCTGCCCCTTTTCTTTGAACCTGTAATTAGCACTTTACTTGAAAAATATATTATCCCAGAGACTTAAATCTTTGGTCCATCCATGTTGAGCCCTGAATTTCAGCAGAGTTGCAACACCTGCTCTCCAGTTCATTGGATTCACCCAGGAAAACTAACAAGGAAACAATAATGGAGAATGCCCATCCCAAGGAACAGAGAGTATTTGCAACTGCAAGCAAGACAGTTCCACCCATCTGCCCCCTGGGTTCTAAGCTCCCTCTCAATTAGAAGCATAGTGGGCATCACCATCCCAAAATCCTCAAGATTGGGGAATGAACAATGGATTAAAGTAGACTTATTATTATTCTACTATAGATTTATTATTATTCTAGCAATGGAAGAACTCTTATCATTGCTATAAGGGCAGTGGCCACAAGAGGTTCTGAGGGATGAGAGAGAGAGGAATAGGTGTAATATGGGGGCATTTTCAGGACATTGGAGTTGTCCTGCATGACACTGCAGTGACAGATACAGGCCATTGTACACTTTGTCATAACCTACAACATTGTGTAGGACACAGTATAAACTATTAATGTAAACTGTAATCCATGATTAGTAGCAGTACTTCAATATATGTTCATCAATTGTAACAAATGTGCCACACTAATGAAGGATGTTGTTAATGTGGGAAAGTGTGGGAGGGGAAGGGAGGGGGAGCATATGTTATTTTTTATGTAACATTTATGTAATCTAAAGCTCCTTTAAAAAAAATTTAAGAAAAAAAGACAACATTAAAGTCAAAACAGTTGAATTTTTTAAAGTCAATAATAGGTCTTGATTTATTAACAAACTCAGAGGCTGAAGGGAGGTGTTTTTCATGTAAGAAACTCTATTTCCAGAAAAATGAATCAAATTGCTTTTTAAGTGCAGACTCTTTAAAGGATAAAATATATTTAAAATCAGTTGTTAGGAATAATTACTTGTTTCCTGAGCGGAAATGTACAAATAAAAACTTTTGAAAGCCAAGTGTAGAATATATTGTAGACATACACACTCACTCACACATAAACACATAATAGGGATGTCCGGTGTCAGGATGAGAGAGTGAGCTAGTGAAAGAAAATGAAATGAAAAACCAATGGAGGTTCCCATGAAACAGTTAGGATATAGACTATATCTTCTAATTCTTGCATTTTGTTATATAGCCCTGAAAATGTACCTTAGTTCAATGTTGGGAAATTTTCCAGTTCAGTATTTTCCCTAACTTGATTAAAAACAGTAATTTTTTAATAGTTAAAAAGTAGATTAAAAAATATATATATATAACTATCATGTGGTTGTGAAGAGCAATAAAAATCACTATTGTAATAGTGCTTTTTAACCCGCAAACTGCTTTCTAAAGGCTAATTTAGTTTATTATGCACGTAAATATTTGCAATTTTTATATTCATATTTTAATCAACTTCACTGAGTCATGATTACCAACAACAAATTCAACCACTTTAAGTGTATACTTAGGTGCGTTTTGTCAAATGCATTCACATATGTAATCATCACCTCCATCAACAAATAGAAATTTTCTGTTATCTCAAATAGTTCCATCATGCTCTTTTCAGTCAATTCCATCAGTCTTAGCAATCATAGAACTGTTTTGTATAACTATAGGTTAGATCAGTTATTTACACCTTTCTATGGTTGAGGGGTATAATATTGTATGTATGTACCATAATTTGTAAATCAAGTCATGTGTTGATGGGCATATGCACATGGGGTATTTATAACTTTTGGCATTATGAATAAAGCTGGTATGAATTTTTTTTTTTTTTAAATAGTTTACTATTTTATAATGATGTACGAATCCTAAAGCAGATGCAAATTTTCTCTAAAAGTTTCTATTTTAAAAGTGAATGTCAAGGTCATATGATACTTCTGCAGAAAACACTTTGTGTACACATGTACAAGTGTTGTACATATCTGTAGCTTCATATGAAATTTTCAGCAGAGTAATCATTGTGGCACGGAGGACAGCACCTGAAAACAACAACAACAACAACTCTGTAAGAAACACATATTAACCTAAGCTACTTCATGCAAAAAATATTTGGGTATATATATATTTATGTTTACAAAAACTTAAAATATTATTGTCAGGTCATCACAATATAATGCTTACAAAAAATATGAAAGAATCCCTAAGAGTATTTGGTCTTCCCTGAGAAATTAAGGAGATAACTTTTATTGGTTGAAAAATAGTCCTTTTTGTATTTGAAAAATAATGTCTTTTGGATTTGTTTGTTTGTAGTGTAACTGTTTCTCATTTGATTTCAGTATGTCTCTTCTCACTCCCCACTGAAGAGAGTGGTGGAATTTTCTGGGCTTTCCTGAAAGTGAATATTGAAACTGTGTTAAGGAAAATGTATCTGAGGAGCTATTTCCAGAGTTTAAGTGGACTTTTGGCCTCAGAGCTCTGTTGGAAGGATAATTGTGGCACATGATGCTGGCATATTTTTCCTTGTAAAGATCTGAGGGAACATGTATATGTTTGTTATGTATAACCTATACTATATACAAGATTTGCTTGCCTTTAAAGAAATCTGCACAATAGAGCCTGTAATTATAGATGGAAACATATATATCAGGGAAGTGGTGTTCTTGAAAATTTTCTCTGGCACCTGTCATGAGAACATTAAAATGATTAAATATGAGTACTATTTTTTTTTTTTTTTAATTTTACCGGGAGGTTCCGGGGATCGAACCCAGGTCCCTCCATATGGGAGGCGGACGCCCAACCATTTGAACCACATCCGCCCCCCGAGTACTATTTGTTTTAAGGGTGGAAAATTTTAAAGTTAGAAAAAATTGTTAACTAAGCCAGTTATAGGGGAAAAAAATGCTGTCACATTTTGGGGATATAACACAATCCCTAGTTAATCCCTATAATAATTTTTTTTCTCAGGTCAAGAGCCTTGAGGAATAAAATAAAAATATTTTATCTTCCACCTTCCAATTTATGTATGATTATTATTTCTTTTGTGTGCCATAAATGCTATTTTGCTATTCTTAGTAATAAGCAAAACATATTCATATTAAATGATGATCTGTAAAAATTCTGTACTTATTGGGATCTGTAAAAAATCAGTTTTGCTACTGGAGGGGTATAATACTGTTTAATATGCTTTTCTCTTTGCAATTAAATTAGATGTTTTTTAGGGGAGAAAAACTCATAAAGGAAACAGCCTTGGAGATGTAATATGCTCTACCATTTAAATAATTAGACTTCTGCCTCATTGAAATGTATGTGCTCTAGGTTTGATAGTGATAAAAGCATGAATATTAGTATGATTAGGAAATTACATCATGTCACAGCATAATTGATTGATTGATAGCTGAATGAAAACTAATCATAAAGCATGTGAAGATAAATGCATGTTCCACAGATAGGCAGAATTTTTGCATCTACCCAGTTACAAGATTAGTAACTGAAATGCTTACCTTCCAACAAAATGGAATTGATGTTTCTTCCTTTTGCTTGTGTTTGTATATACTTACTTCACTATAATACAGGCAGGGGAGAGAAGAGGAATTGAAATGCTTAGTGCTCAGCTCAGTATTTAATTGTTCTTCAAGATCTGTCAGAAGGACACTACATTACTAATTGACTCTGTGAGCAGTTAGTGTTTTGGAATTTACCTTTCTGAGCCTCAAGTTTTAAATGTAAACCCCACTAACACAAAAGCTAATACTTTCTTACATGTCTCAAGAGAATTGAATTTACCCAACATTTAAATTATCATCAATTTTTAAAAAGCGTTTTTGTCAATTTTCTGCTTGAGTTTTTACTTTCTTATTCTCTGTCTTGATCTTTTAAAGATTCCTGCTCACACAAGTCTTCAGTGACACACTAGCGTAGAAGGGCTGGAGAAGTGAGACCACTGCAGGATTCCCCGTTTCAAAGCTGAACCAATATTCACCATTGACATATCCATTCATCTGTGCAGGGTCACTGGAAATCCTCTGTCTCTAGTTTTTCCTTCCCTTCAGGGAGCAGTGCTTAAAAGAGCAAACCCCTGGTGTGAAGAGATAGGAGATTTCTCAGCACTGCCTATGGTGCCAGGAATCAAATTAAAGTTGTCCATTTGCAGATGACTGTTGGAGCTTCCAGCACACTGGAAAGACTTGTGATTTCTGTTGATGCTTTGTTTACTTGAAATTCTGTCAGTGGCATTTCAAATTTAATTTTTTTATGGATAAAGTCATAAACACCAAAAATATGCTGGAAGGGTAAAAGTACTGAGATATGATTTGGTCTATAGAGTTAAAGCATTTTATTAGATACCAAAAGCTTCCTCAAGGAAAAATTTGAAATTGTGAAGCTTTATGTGCATGTGCAAGAAAGGATTTGTACTCCACATTCTAGTAACAACAACAACAAAAGGTAAATAATGACTGAATTCACTCCTTTTTTGAGGATTTACAACTTGTCATATATTTTGCAATTGTTGACACTCCCAGATCTATTTTGGCATAAATTACATTTTGACATGACTGAACCTATAATTTTGTCTATCTTCACATGCATTATCTCTTCTAAGTGAGAGGCACTAAGAGACATGAGTTGTCATTAAATCTTAAAATGCCAGAAGTCAGTGCTAAAGAGGTTTTCTCAATTTTGATTTCCTTAGTTATCATTGGAAATACTACTGTAGTTTAAACTATTGGGCCAAGTTAAAAAGTGTAGAAATAAGTTTTATGAGGAAAGATTTGAAAATCCCAGAAAGAATATAACCTATTTAAGGAGATGAAGGCTGGGAATTTGTGTTTTGTTTCCAACTCCCAAAGAACCAAACTATGTTTCAACAATTGCCAATTTTTGTGTTAGTGATTGCTACTGGTTGATTATGTTTCTTCTTTAATTTTTATGTTTTGTTTGCAAATTAGGGAACAGTGCCTGGCAAAAAAATAAATGTTTGTTGATAGAATAAATAATACTCAGTGTTTCCTTTTTATTTATAATTAAGAATTCTTTATTTTGTTCTATTTTTCTTTGTCCCTGTTCTGTGATTTACTTGGCAAATTCTATTTAAAGTTATAGTTTATTTTCCCCTGGAAGCATGTTTTACATGCATCCCTACTAATACATGTGGAAAAATGTGGGAAATACATTTACCATCAACATCCTTACCCATTCAAATTGGGTATAGGGACTTAGAAATTGTGTCTTTTGTAGTGACCTTATTACGTAAGAGCAGTAGCACCCATAATACATTCTAATTAAGACTTGTTTTGTTTATTATTTTGTGAGGACTTCATTAATAAATATTACTTTATAAAGTGCTTTTGAAACTAAGCATACACATAGTAGGTACTAATAGAAAATATCTATTATTCTGATCTTATAAAAAAGTAACAGTACTATTTCGGTAAATAGTGACTTCTGAGTTTCTTGAGAATTTAGTAGGTGAGGTTTTATCATTATTTTGACATTTTTGCTTATTTTCTTTCTCGTATTTTATCAAGCTCATACTCTGCAAAGTGTAGTGTGAGGTGTTAAGAACATGAGGATGAATAAGATAGTCTTAGCATAGTGAAAGAGACTAACACATAAACCAACAATTTGGTACAACAGAGTAAGTGCTATAATTGGCTGAATGATTCTTTTTTTTTCTTTATTAGAGAAGTTGTGGGTTTACAAGACAATCATGCATAAAATTCAGGATTCCCATATACAACTTGCGTTGGTGTGAAACATTTGTTGCAATTGATAATAACACATTTTAATAATTGTACCATTAAATATAGCTCATGGTTTAACTTAGGATTCACTGTGTAGTTGTTCCATGAATTAAAAAAAAATTATTCTGTTACCATATATACAATCTAATATTTCCCCTTTTAATCACATTCATATATATATTTCAGTACTGCTAATTATGTTCACAATGTTGTGCTACCATCACCACCATCCATTACCAATACATTTCCATCTTTTCACATAGGCACCCTGAACATTTTAAGCCTTTCCTTCCCATTTCCTATCCCCACCCCAACCCCTGGTAACCTATATTCCAGAGTCTGACTCTGAGTTTGCTAATTCTAATTACTTCAAATCAGTAAGATCATACAATATTTGTCCTTTTGTGTCTAACTTATTTCACTGAACATAATGTCTTCAAGATTCATCCATGTATCAGGACTTCATTCCTTTTTAATGCTGAATATTATTTTATGTATATACCACATTTTATTTATCAATCTGTTGGCTAGATTGCTTCTATCTTTTGGCAATTGTGAATAATGCTGCCATGAACATCAGTGTGCAAATCTCTTTTCGAGTTCCTAGTTTCAATTCTTTTGGTATATACCTAGTAGTGAGATTGCTGGGTCATATGGTAGTTCTATACTTAGCTTTCTGAGGACCTGCCAAATTGTCTTCCATAGGGTTACACCATTTTGCATTACCACCAGCAATAAGTGAGTATTCCTATTTCTCCACATCCTCTGCAACACTTGTTAGTTTCCATTTTTTTAATAGCCACCATTCTAATGGGTGTGAAATGGTATCTGATTGCTATTTTGATTTTCATTTCTCTGATGGTTAATGATGCTGAGCATCTCCTCATGTGTTTTTGGCCATTTGTATATCTTCTTTGAAAAGATACCTATTCAAGTTATGAGAGACTCTGCTGAAAAGGGATGAGGGCTGACTTAAAGCAATACAATGGGAAGGACAAAGAAAGATTAGATTCTAGTGCTTAAGAGATGAAGTGAGAAGACTTTATCACTGATTGAATGTAGGGTAAGAGGGGAGGTCAAGAAAGTACCTTGTTTCTCACTGGAATGTCTGGGAGGGCGATCAGTAAGTTCTGTTTGCACATGTTGAGTCTGTGCCCATCTGCTGGGTAATTGTATAGATGATTCTGGAACTCAAGAGCAAAATCTGGGCTAGAGGTTGAGACATAGGAGTCATGAACAAAAACCACAGGAGTGCATGAGGGCTCCCAGAGACAAGATCTGTGGAGTGAAGAGGAGAATTTTAAGGTTTGAATCCTCATTTTAAATTTACTGTACCCAAAGAGCAGTGTGATACTAAATCTATTTCCATTCAATCTGGTATTATGTCTTTTAGTTAGAAAGCCAAAACTTCTGAGACTTCAAGAGAAACCTAGAAAAATCTACTAATGTATAACCCCAGGCAGCAACTTCCCTGAAATAAGGGACTATTTGGTTTCAAATCCTTTCTCCTACAAGACTTTGTCCAGGCTACTTAATATCTTACTTTGTTGCTTTATTTGGAAAATGGGAATCATAATAGGGTGGTGAGGAATAAAAGAGCATAAATATATGAAGCATTTAAAAGAATGCCTGGCCCATAGTGAGTGCAATTTACGTTAGCTATTGTTGTTATTCTTTTTAAACAGATCTAACCATAGAGAACTTTAATACTTCATAACTAGTTATTGGCTAAATAATTTTTAATAAAAGTAACACAGTAAGTTATGGCAAGGAATGGAATGGAAATCTCCCAATCATACATTAGGGGAGAGGTGAGAGGGTATTTCATATTATGGTTCTGAAATCTACCTACCTATAACTTCTTCTCATTATTTCTCCATAGCTCTGTCCCCTGGAACACCATAGAAGAACTCTTCTGGCAGTGATAGTTCCTAAAGAGTAACATAAAGTTCCAGTTGCTTTCCTTACATCATTTCATTTAGTCCTCAGAGCAACCTTTCAAGGAAATTATTATCCCTATTTGAAGGTAGGAAAACTAAGGCTTAGAATGGCTAAGTAAATTGCCTAAGGTCACATGACTAGTAGCCAAAAGGTTAGGGATTCAAACCCGGAGTAATTCAAATATATGCCCAAGGTCAGAAGATGACATTACTGGCATTTCAGCAAAGTTGACTTAAAAATTAAAAGTACTTATTATAGTAAATGATGATTTTTAAGATAGTTTTCTTGGTAAGAAGAGTGAATAAGATACTGTGAACAATATGAAAAATGATTTTGATAAAATATATATAGTCTCTTTCCAATTTTGTTCTTTCAATAAATACTTTTATTTCTTGTGAGTATTACCTCCCACAATTAATTCTACATTACTAAAATTTTCTTTACATAACACCCTGTATTTTTCCTACATTCTATGGGGCAAATACCAGTTGGTAGATTCTTACCTAAAATGATCATGGATCACCACTTTGGATGGTGAAGCTAGAAGGGTTATTGTTTATGCAGGAAAATATCTTGCTCCGAGTTGTCCTAGAAAGCAGTGCCAAAGCCAATGTGTGGGAAAAAGAGAGGATTTTGGTAAAAAAGAGTAGAACAACAAAACTATTAAATTAGGAATAGTAAAGTTAAATTCTGGTCCCAATTCTGCCAATTATTAGATATATAATAGCACCTTATATCAATACATACATTATCTCATTTGGTATTTATAGCAATTGTGTGGGGGTTCACTAGTGAGGAATCTAAAGTTAGAGACTGATCTTCACACCCAGATTACTGCAGTAGTGACTAGGGAACTGGTACTAAAGGCATACCTTTTGGCTCCTGGCATAACATTATCTAATATCAAAAAAGAGCAAAACAAAAAAAGAAAAGAAAAGGCAAAAAAAAACACACAAAACAACCAACGTTTCTTTTAATTTAGGAACCCACTAAATTACAGGTACATGTCACTACAACTCTTTTTTAATCCAGGCAAGAAAGGCCGTGTTTTAGAGGGTCCAATCTTTCCCTACTCCATTTCTCTCCTTTATCCTATTTCAGGGAATCCAAGGGGCCAAGAGAATGTGCCCACTTAGAACCGTGTTCTCATTCTAGACTGTGTCCCAGGCACCTGAAATTCGCTGGAAAAATAACCCCAAGTTCATTTCTAGTACCTATGCAGGCTTCTTCTCCAGGTCTGTCCTGCCAGGGGTGGAAAGGGCTGGTTGAAGATGGAGGCTTAGTAGGGAATGGATGGAACATGCATCTACAGCATACATGTAAAACCCTTTATGGTATGGGGTGTTAAGGGGTGAGAAAGAGAGTCGCCTGCAGGTTGCTTTCCCCATTCTGGAAGAGCTCTTATGACCCAGGAGACTGAGAATTCTAAATGTGAACCTGGCCTTCCAGGTATTTGTGAAGCTATAATTGTCAAGGTGGAAAGATAGAGCATATTTACTTAACATTTTGTTAGTCTGGTTTATAACTTTTAAAATTGCTTTAAATGTTTGAACATATGGTATGTGTTAGAGCCTGTATGAAGCAAATGTCCAAAACCAGTCATTCAGTCAAAACATAAATCAAATACCTACTTTGTGCAGATACTGTGCAAAGTGCTGGGGTTCAATGATGAATAAATCAGATATTCATTATTTGACAGTTAATAACTATCTACTGTGTACATGCTGTGCACTCTTCTATCACTAGAGGTATAGCCATGAACAAGACAAACATGTTCCCTGCCCTATTCTAGTGGTAGAGATCCCTGGTCTTAAAGAGATTAATTAGTAGGGGATACAGATAAAATAGGAAATTAAAGTGCCATATGTTCAATGCAGTGATAATGTTAAGTACAGAAAATGGTGCCAGAGGGAGGAAAGGCAGTGAAGTCTGGGAAGGCTCCCTAGAAGAAGCCATAATAATAACAATAATAACAACATGAAAAATAATAATTTTCAAATTAAGAAGAGGGTATTTTAACCTCAAAATACCTTATCTTAGGGAGTGTGTGTTACTTAGTGGTTGAGCACTTGCTTCCCATGTACGAGGTCCTGGGTTCAATTCCCAGTACCTCCTAAAACAACAACAACAACAAACCACCTTATCTTAGGGCATCAAGTATCTTCCTACCCAAACAAGGAACAATTTATCTTTCTGATTACTAAAGAAGATTGAGATGGATAATAAACTTGGAGAACAAAGTTTGCATCATTCATGAATAACCAAATTAAATATGTTAAACTATTAAAGCACTTACTTTCTTTGTGCAAATGTATGCTGACTTTTTATATCACATGTGATATACAGTGGGCATAAAATACAAATATATATAGAATACTACATTTAAACTAATCTTAAAAATTATTCAGTAAAACATATTGGGAACTTTTGTTACACAAGTGAAACCAGCAAGGGTTCAAATGTTGTAAAATAAGTATGTGCTGCACATTCATCCCCTTCCTAACTCCAGCTCTGGTTCACACATGGTTGCCCTCCTGGAAGAAGTCTCCTACCAGTAAAAACCCAAGCAGTAAACCGTAAGGGGAAAAAAGACCCAAAACTACACTATGGTCAGAATCCTGTCATTTAATCATTACTTGCTTTATGAAAGAAAGAGGAAGATGATAGGGGAGCAAAGTATTTGAGTTTTGGGCAGAGAGGATTGTGAAGGAGACCAGGAGGCTGTCAAATATTGTGAAAACATTTTCCTATTATAAATTAGTTGTAATTGGAATGAGATTTTCATTTTTCTTGAGAATATGAATAAGTATTTTTTAGACAGTAAACATTTCTTTCCATATAGCTATTTCTTCAAAAGCTATAGGTCTTCCTTAAAGTTGAAAGTCTCATTAGATACTTCAGTAACAACTGCCAGTCTCCACCCTTCTTACATTACAAGTAAAAATCTAGTACTACAGTCCTTAGTTAGGGCCCATTTTTCCAGGGTTGTTCTGTCTTGTCATAGACAGCAACAAAGCTATTGTCCACCCTTAGATGGCTTGCATGTGGTGATTTTCTAGTGGTGGTGATGAGTTTGCCTTGATCCTTCCGCACCCTTTCCCCTCGACTCTCCTTGTGACCAGGGTTCACAGCTGTCGGATTAGTGGTACAGTCAGTAGACCATGGAACAGAACATGGAACATGGTTCTACTGATTGGCTCATTGAAGATGGAAAGGTGTCTGCAGAAAACCAAAGGGGATACAGAAGATCAAACATACTGCACCTGCCCTTAAGTTCCTTCCCACCCATCTCACAGAGGTGCCCCTTGTTTTTCTCCAATCTTCATCTGACAAGTATGCTCTTGATTCTCTCTCTTTCCATCTTATTGAGGACTCTGTTCCATCAATTCCCACCTATGGATGATCCATACAATGTATCTTTAATTTATCCCTATCCACTTTTCATTCCCCTCAACCCAGAGCAGGATTAGCAAATGTTTTCTTTAAAGGGCCCGGTATATGTATTTTCTGCTTTGTGGGCCATATGGTCTCTGTCAGGACTAGTCTTTTCTGCCTGAAGTTCAATAGCAGCCAAAGGCAATACATAGACAAATAGGTGTGGCTGTGTTCCAATACAATTTCATTTACAAAAATAAAATTTACATTTGGCTCATGCGACTTTGTTTGCTGGCTCTTAGTCTAGTAATGATTTTCCCATATCCCTTTAAAAAAATCCCTTGCCCCCATTCTTATTGCCCCTTAAAATGCTCCTTATCTTTAAGATGTTTGTCCATGAGGAAAATGCTTCTGTGCTCGCCATCTCACTTTCTCACATACCATTTCCTCCATAACCCACTCACCGTGGCTTCTGACCCCACCACTCCACTGATACTTCTCTCTCAAAGATCATCTATAGCGTCCTAATTGCCTATTTTCTCTCCTAATCTTACTTGACTTCTCTGATGCATGTGCTACAATTAAACACTCTGTCCTTGAAATTCCTACCTCACGTGTCTTTTGCAGCATCACATTCTCTCCCTGCCCCTGTCTTTTTCTTTGCCTACTCTGTATATACCTTCTCAGTCCACGTTGCCTACTCCTTAAATGATGGTTTAACTTGAGTTCATTCTCGTTGCATTCTACAACATTCCCTGTTCACTGTCATCCATTACCATAATTTCAACTACTTCCCATATGTTCATGATAACCAAATATCCTTGTAGAGCTTTGGTTTCTCTCCCGTCTTTCCAGCAGCCAAACCATTGGCTGTACCAACTAGAAACCTTGGGGTCATCCTCCAAAAAAAGAGACAAAGTGCAGCAATTTTGTATCACGTGATCCAGGTGGCAATTCTGGTTCTGGGGTAACCTTGAGAAAGTTCTTTAGGTTCATGGAATCTGTCTAATATATAAAAGAAGATAACAATCCCCAAAGACTTTTGGAAGATTAAAGTTAATATCTGCCACAATCCCATTGTTAATATTTCACAAATATTTCTATTTTTGTGATGATGTCCTTTGATATTTTTGTCTCCCTTCCTTCATTCCTTGAAACCTAATTGGTCGGCCTGTCCTTTGAACCCTACCTCTAAAACCTTTCTCAGATTTCCCCCTTCCTATTGTTCAATTTCAGGCCCTGCTTCTAATCTTTCCCCCCTCTAGTCAGCCCTATATATTTTTATCAGTGTATTTCTAAAGAACAGATCAGATCAGCATTTTATGTTGGCAGAAGAATAAAGTTTAAACATTCAAGTCTTTTTGCAGTTTGAATTCAAGGTCCTGTACCTCCATCCCACCCTATGCATGGATGTAAACCTTCCTCCTATCTTCTAACAATACCAAACTACCCCATTTCCCAAATGTGTCTGGTATACTTGGCTTCATCTGTGATTTTGACCATGTTTTCTCTGAGGCAGGAAACCTTGTCTTCCTCTGTCTTAACGGGTGAAATTCTATTCAGCTTTCAAGCTATACCTCAAGTATTAACTTCTGTATAGCCACATCTCCTTACAAGATTTAGAACTAAATCTTTTCTCTGCTAAATCCCACCACTTCAAGAATAAATCTATTTTTGCACTTACCAAGTTGCATTTAATATGTTTCTTTCCTTACACATTATAAGTTCCACATGGGAAGAGATCCCTGTTCCCTATAACTTAGGGCACAAGCTGTCAAATAGCAGTAGGCACTCAGATGCCATGAAAGCAGGAATGTTGTTATATTTTAAACAATTTAGCCAACTGGTCTTACTTGTTTTTTCTAGAGACAATAGAAGTTACCAAGATTCAGAGGTTCAAGGAAAAGATTTTTGAGGATTCTAGTTTTGAAACTTAAAATATATTTTCTCTAACCTATTTTCTCATAATTGGCAATATACTTGAAAACAGGAAGCAAGGAGAGAAGCAGCAGAGAAAATTACTCGCTGGTCAACATGCCAGGGCCGAAAAGGGAGGAAAATAAGTAATCCTGAAAGAAATTAAGATATAAGTAAAAGAAATTGAATTCTTTCTGGGTTTCCTTTTTTTGTTTGTTTGTTTTATGAAAAAACGTGGATGGATATTTGCTTTAAGCTTTTTTTACATCAGCAGTATGGCAAGTGATAAAATTGAGGGCTAAGGTTGGTATGAGGTATTGTGGGTCCTTGACATTTTTAACAATTAATTGGCCCTAATGCTTTTTGTAAGTTATTTGCAAGCTTAAGTATCTGACTTCTCTGCATCTTCAGACAGATGTCTAAATGGTATGGTCAAAAGCAGAAGTATAAAATCCACCTGTCCAAAAAGTTTTATCCATTAATGCAAGTCTTTCCATCACCACTACCATTTTATTATGTTTTATGGACCCAGACCTTATATTTACACAGCACTATGCCTTTATGTGCTCATTGTTAGCTGTGCTAACAATCCTCCAAAGTTTGCATTTCTCAAGTTAGAAATGAAGACCAAGGCAAATTCTGCCAACTTTTTGTAATCCAGGGTTGGGTCCATTAATGAGGTATGCAATTCATGCAATTCTTAATTAATATTCATAATTAAAGCTATTGCTTCATCATTATGGAAAACTATTTTGAAAACCCACCAAGAATGATTCCTCTATTACCACTGCTATTATTGTTATTATTTCTAGTAATTCACATCTTGAAGCCTCTTAGCTTTGTAATGAAATCAAATGTAAAAACATGCACTCTCCATTATAAATCATTTATTAATGATATGATTCATAAATGAAGTTATTCAAAGGTGTAAGAAGGCACCCCATAGGCATTGAAGGGGACCCTTTGTTAGTGTTTTCTAGTATTTTTATTATGCACTGTCTTCTTCTTTTGAGGTTCTGAATACGAATTCAGCCGTGACTTAAAGAACCTGGATGATATTTTGATCTGAGAGCTATAAGAATTCACAAGGGAATGAGTTTGGTTTCTTCTCTACTTTGTAATGTAAAGAAGTGCATTCCACAAAATCAAATGAAGCAAGCCATTAATTTGACAGACTCTGTTCTCATAGCCCTATTGATTCAGAAAGCTGAAAACAGTTATGGAGGCTTATTGGCTGCAATTAAGATCCTTAAAGCTGGAGATTAGATAAAATGGAAAGTGTATTGAGAGAGGAATCATTCAGTAACAGGATCCTTTTTATCATTTTAACATGAATGGGTATAAACTCTTGTTCTCCTGTTTTTTGGTACTTTTTTATTTATTATCTTTTTGGTCCCATTATAGAAGGTCCTGAATCTCATTTCAAAGCTCGTTGTGTCTTCTTTTTGGGCTCTTTTTAGTGAGGAAAAGGTATTTACCTTATCACATGAGACATTTTATGAGCACAAGCTGAAGAGCTTCCCATAAGTCTTATTTAGATGTTCTCAAGAAACAGTTTTTAGTTCCTTCTATGTAATTATTATATATTTGGATATGACTCAGAATAATCTATCAATGGATTAATCAGTATATATTCTATAGATAAACTTATTTTGGCACATCCATCATCGTACATGAAAATAACTCCTGTCCTCAGAGGTGTGTAACCTTTTTTTCCCCTTAACAATAAGAAGTCTGGTTATTCTCAGGACCACTTTTAGTACATATAAATAATATATATCCACAATATTGTCCTTTCATGTTAAGAGCTTAGTAAATAGTGCTAGAAAGAGGAAATTAATATATCAAGAAGAAAAATAGTATTCACATTTTAAGGACAATATCTAATGAAGCAGTATAATGTTATTTATATGTGCTATTACAAAAAGCCAACAGTTCTTCAAATATTCCTTTCAGAATGTTCATTTTTTTCTATATTTTAACTTAGTGATAGAAATGCCATTTTCCTCTTATAGCTGAGATAACTTTTCACATATAATTAAATGACAGGAAGACTTTTTTTCCTGAAGTGTGGGGATGCTGATGAGAAAAGTCTTGATAACTGGCATAAGTCATCAGTTCTAAAACCCTTGGTTATCATTCATTAACAAATCCTCAGTAGAAAATTCTTTGACCAGTTTGGCACTAGCCTAAAATTTGCTCTACAATGCTTATAATCCAATTGTATTTCCAAATATATTTAAAATAGAAAAAATAAATTATTGCAATAAATCTAACATCACAGCAGCCAATTCATGGAGCTTAATTATGACACTACTAAATGTGAAAATCTATTCAGCGCTAGGAACACTTTTCACATTACATTCACGCTAAAGATTGGCTGTTAAGAGCTCATTACTGGTATTTTTCTAAAGAGTGGTTTATTAAACACAGTTACCTAATAAGCATCTTTGGTGGCGCAAATTGCTGAAAACAGTAATGAGTCTGATTAGACTTCATTTCAATTACAACAGCTTGTCTAGCAAAAAAAAAAAATATGCATGTATATATATATATATATTTCCTTGATGCTTTGGAATCTGGCTACAAGATATTGCAGAGTTTAAAAAAGAAAAAGCCACCTCTATATTTCCTTTCCACAGTTCACTAATGAAGGGAGAATTGTCCAAGTCATCATCCAATTTACACACTGAAACACTGGATGGACAAAGTGTAGTTACAATCTTGTTTGCTTAGAAACAGCAAAGCCTGCCTTGACTAATATATCTAAATAAGGACACCTTTAGTTTGTATCTCCTTTTTTTCCTTAGGAATGTAAAGCTAAAAATGAGACAGAGACTTAAAAATGATTTACTTCTATTTGGTTTGTGGAGGTTATTCTCCTGATTTATGCTCATCTTTCAATTGTTTTATCTATGGCTATTATACTTAAAATCTTAACATCACAAAATGTTATGTGGGTTAATTATAAGACCAATTTTTATAAATAAATACATTGGAATGGGAAAAATATAAGAAACCAAGCTTCATGAATGTGCCACTAGTATTTTAGAAAGTGCGAAGGAGTGTTCATTAGATACTAAACTTGATTTTGTCATAAAAAGTGTGTTATTTTATGTATTTAACAGCTATCCTCCTATTAAATCATGCTTGAATAGTACTACTCAAATTGGGAGAAAAAGAAAAAGAAAAAACGATGATGTAAAAAGCCTTTAAGTGTTTAAGCTGTCATTGCTGTCATTCGTGTATTCTGGTAACATTTTAATGCTTCTGGGAGCTATGTCCAGGGATGTAATCCACTATTTTGTGGTATAGTTTCTGAATAGATGCTTTTTAAAGTATAATATCACTTGACATTGAAGTGGATAAAATAATTTCTAAAGTAAACTATGAAAACAATGAGTGGATGTAGAAGAATAAAAAAAGAGTAGGGCACAATAAAACATGTTCACCTGAAAAGTCTTTACAAGTTAGCTAAGTAATCATATAATGGCCATAAGACCATGTAAAAGATAAACGAAATTACAGAGCTTTTGTAAGCATTCAGATGCTTTTAAAAATATTTGCTTAATAGGATTCAAGTTCTAAGTGTTAGTTCAATGTGTAGTAATGTACTTTTTTAACCTATGACTCATTATTAACTCTAGGAATTATATATTCTGTTAAAAAATACTATCATATAGAAAACACAAAAATAATTCTAAATTAAAATTTGAGGTGCTTTCCTATGTAACTCAATCATATATTTAAAAGTAATTATCTTTTTCAAGAATTTTTTCGCATTCTCAACTAACACAATTCTAATGTTTTTCTGTTTGTATACAATTGTGGAAATATATTAAAATTAGTACTAGATTACCTTTTGGAAGAAAACTTTATACCCATAAAACCAGTTATACTCTCCAAGGAGTACCCAAGAAGGAAAGGGGTATTCATAAAGAATTTTAAATTAATAAGTAAGACTTTGGGTTTTATAAGAATGGAAAGTTTTTAGCTATTTGACTTGGTTTAAGCCACAAAGAGTAAATACATAGCTAAATAAAACCATAAGTAATGCCTACTTTTGATAAAAATGATAATGTCCACATGTTAGTTAAATAGTTTAGGATGTGCTTTGGAATCTGAGATTATTACCAGTAAGGTTAGTTAAGCATAGATAATTTTTAGGACAAAAGCAATTGTAAAAAATCTCTTTTCCTTCTCTCCCTTATTTTCTCTATATGGGCACATAGAATTGATTTCTCTCTGTGTAGCCTGTCTGTATGTCTGCATGGTCCTGTACACATTTTGGTTTTCCTATTAGTTAGGGAATTTGTATGCTATGAATAGGATAGTACACAATTTGAAGAGGCAGGAAGAATGTTTGACTCATTAACTCTGTTAATATAAGCAACGAAAACTAGCATAGTTAGAAATAAATTTCTTGCTAATTATATCCTAAGTTTTAAATGTCACTAAAATAGTGGCAAACAGTAGTGCTCATCATATGGATACTGTAAAATAGTTCATAATTATTAATAAAAATAAAAATTTTAGAAGTTTAGATCATATAGAAGTAGCATCTTTGTATCTTTTAACTCTATTGCAGGTAATATTGAAAGCAACATTATTTTTAACTTCTGTATTAGAAACCAAGTAAACCATGTTTATTATTCACAACAGAAAAGAAGTGGATTGGAATTAATTGGGAAAATTATAAGCAAAAAGGGATTCTGTATATCATATGATTAATGCCACAGAGGACTGGATCAACCATTTTATTAAATTCAGCCAAAGCCTAAACTTTCTTTTTAAATAATGGCATTGTCCATCATAACAATATATGAAATTGTGCAGTTAAATATTGTCATAGAGAATGCAATTAAGATTGCATCAAGAATCTTGAAACAATTTCTTTACATGTGGTCCCTCCTATTGTTGACATTTTTCATGGATTCATTTGTTGGGCACCTTTTCCTTCCCCTCGAGGATGCAGATATCCTCTCTTCTGCTTCTGTCTCATTATGCAGCTCTCTTTGTTTTTGCAAATGGAAGAGCCAACAGCTCTAAGGACTGGACTGTAATCACAGTATACTTGAACAGTGTTTTGTTCATCTGAAATTGGAGCATCCCAATTAAACGTGGTGCTCAGGTTTATTTCATCGGACTATAGAATGACACAGGGCAGGGAGAAAGTAGAGGTGGGGAAACTACTGTTATTACTAAGTTCTTCACTTTTAATACTGGACCATGCCAGTTGTATTCTAAAGAAGTTTATCTTCATATGCCATTTGATATGGAAGAAACAACACTAACCCTACCAAAACTCATTTCGTATGTAGCTTTTTCCACTGCCTTCAGATCAAAGTTATTTTCTTCAGGCTGGACTAAATTATACACAGGTCCCGGGAGTGAAGGACACTGAATTAATGCACTATGTCACCCAGCCCTGACTATAAAATATTTTTATCAAAGTCCAAGATGCTATTTTTCTATTGCATTAAAAATTAATGCACAGATTGCCAAAAAGGAAAAAAAAAAAGCATAAATAACCTAAACAAATTTTGTCTGAGCATTGCACACTTTAGCAAAGAGTTTCTAAGTAGAATTGCTGAAGAGCTGTATACTTATATATAAATAATATTTTTATTCCCTTATCTAAATATATGAGACAGCCCTCAATCTTAAATAAGAATCCTAATTTACCTTTCTTGTTTTATATAACCTGTCTTTTTAGCATAAGGCTTCAGAGGAACATAGAAAAGAGGATGAATGCAAATTTCATTATAGGCAATGTGAGGCTAGGGAGATTCTGAATTTCTTTATTGACCCTTGTCAGCTTGTGTGTTTTGCAAAAAATGAATATAGTTCAGTTTAAATATAGCTAAACTGATCTTCATATTTATACATTTGAAATAGAATACACATGCAAATAACTATTTACAAATAGCTATATGCCCACATGACATTTTAGAATTGTGACCAAGGAAATAAACTAGCCATGTCATAATTCAAGTTTGGTTCCATGCCTGGTTTGTGTTTATTAAAAGTGCAAATATATTTTATATGGCAAAACAGGTAGAGAATCAATTGGAATAACCTTAGATTTTTAGGACAATGGTAACTGGTATCTCAGCAGAGTCATTTTTAAAAACACAGATTCAAAATACCTAAAAATAGTCACACTGATTTTGGCATATGGATTTCTCTTTCTAGATTGGTCATACAGGTTGGGCAGTATGAATCTAGCATGGGGCTTTCAGGTTGGGTTAACCCCATTTATCCCTGCACGTTACAGCTCACCTGTTATTTATACACATAAGAAGGTTGATACTGCAGAACAAGGAGAGTGCTCTGTTGTGACACAGAGCATACATATTCATTAGCTTTGGCAGTCCCTATGGACATATGTAGTATGTCCTGAAGATCTTTGTATAACAAAAAGAACTGGGGGAAGGGTGGATGGTCTTAATGGATTGAAAAAATATATGGACAAAGGGAAGAAATGTCATAAGAAATGAAAAGTCATGAGTAACAACTTTAAAGGTTAACTATAAAGCACTATTTGAACTGATTTATAAATTGCCTAAAACCATTCACAGAGGTAGCATAAACAAATTAACATTTGCCTTAACATGGGAAAATCAGTCATTTTACCTACTAAACATCGAACTCTTTTCCCTTGCAATAGTTGATGGCCCTTGACACTGAAAACTAATATTCAGAATAGGAATCATTTGTATATTTTAAATTCTATATATATATATAAGCATAGTCATGTATTCTTTTGAATTAAATGTGGTAGGATAAACAAAGACCTTTGGACACTTTTTTACTTAGTATTAGATTCTCATTCAAAAAATTTTACATGGAAACTTTTGTAAACACCCCTCTCCACCCTGAATTAAAAAAAACAAATTATAATTTTAAACCTTATGGATTTGTGTATAAGCATGATTATGCATTCACTCATATACTTTGACTTAAGTATTGGAAATTTTAGGACCCCTGTAGGAAAAAAGTAAGTATTTATTTGAATTATGATCAGGATTTCCTGAGTTGCCCTAAGTGATATGCTGTGTATCTTGGTCATATATTGAATACAAACTCAGTGGGCTAAAAGTGATTTTTTTTTTCATCAGTGTAATTGCTTTGCATAAGTGCTTATACATTCATCCTCATAAATGCAAGCCATCCTCTTATATATGTCTTGCATTTAAAAAATGATGACCGATCAGACTATGTAAACCACATTTTATCCTCCTTGTGAAATATTGGCAAAATAATCGTCTTTATATTTGGTCACATTTTGATGAGTGAATATTTTGTTGCTGTGAATAGAATTTAATGCATTTTAGAGAAACATTCAGATTATAAGCTACCAATATGTTTTATTCAAAGACAAGCTATAAAGCATCATGTTGACTGTAACATTAAAAAAAGTTTCTTACTAAGCCCAAATGATGACATAGAACATGATCTGTTGCTTATCCAGATACCATTAATCCAACAATGTTCTTCAAGAAATAAGAAGCATGACTTTGGAGTAGCTTAAACAATCTCTCAAAAGTTATATTAAAGCTCATGCAATTGACTAATAGGGAATGTGCTCTGCTATACTATTAAACTTTGATTTGTGGTATCAAAACCTATAGCATAGGGAAGCGGGTGTGGCTCAGTGGATAGAGCCCCCGTTTACCATATGGGAGGCCCGGGTTCGCGTCCCGAGGCCTCCTTGTGAGGGCACGCCGGCCTGAGCGGCGGAAGTGGGTGTGGCGCAATGGATAGCGCACCCGTTTACCATGTGAGAGGCCCCGGGTTCGCTTCCCGGCGCCTCCTTGTGAGGGCGGACAGGCTCGCGCAGCGCCGTGGGCTGATGCGGCAAGACCTCACAGCAAGGGGGAGATAAGCAGACACAGAGAAGACAACACGCAGCGAATGGACACAGCAGCACAAGCAGCAAGGGGGGGATAAATAAAATAAAA